>CM046379.1:10929308-11109790 GCA_025413485.1 Ficus microcarpa | reverse complement strand
ACGGGGACCATTGGGCTTCGATCCAAACGGGATGGGGATAGGAACAGAGTCTTTTTTCCAAATTAGTAACGAGACAAGGATGAGGGAAGCATCCGCACCCTGAAAATATAATGTATATACATCTATGCTATGTATGTTTATATGAATGTTAATTTTTTTTAAAGTTGATTGGATTGTTTTACTAAAAAAAAAATTACTAACTACATTTTATCATTAAAAAAAAAAGAAAAAAAAAAAGTTATTATTTGATAGTAATCTAAATAATTAGAAAATATGAGTTAGTATGTGATAGTTATTGTTTTAGTTCTCGAATTTTGTTATTTTTTGTTGACATATTTGTGTAGTTTCATAACTAAGATATGTCCTATATTTATTTAGCGTTTGATTTGTTTTGTTAATTTTTTTTTCTAGTGTAAATTTATTGTATTTTTTAATATTATTTGTTGTAACTTGTGTAATTTTCAAAATGCATAGTTAGATTGAATGAGGAATGAAGCGGGTATTGAAAACGTATGCCTGACAAGGAATCCCTGGCCCTGGCTCCTTTTTAGGGGGGAATGAGGATGGTTCAAAAATCCGAAGATGAATATGGAAAAGCAATCTCCATCCTATCCTGTCCCATTACCATCATCATAAGTTGCTAGTGTTTACACGACATGGCACTTAAGAGGATTCAAACCAAAGGCAGCAGACCTCCAAGTTTGACCTCCAAGTTTTTATGGTTACGTTGTTTTGTGAATTAACTCAAATTGCTATCTTTTGAGTGTTGTTGTTGTTGTTTGTTTGTTGTTTTTTGTTTAATGACGTGCGGTACAGCAGAGAATAATGCTGTTGTAACACGACATCGGCAATTGGAAAGGGCCAAGGGAAATGGCGCCCGTATCAATGGGTTATGGGCTCGCCCTCTAGGATATTGTGAAACCCACAAATCCCAATTCAACACACGCAGGTTCACAATATTCACGCTAGAAAATACCATCTGCGCACGATAACAATTACAAAGCGTAGAATTAATACTAATGCAAAAAAACCGACAAAATAATGGATATACTTTGTTAATTTTCCATATATGATTAAAATGCTTAATGAAAAAAAAAAAAAAGAAATAGGACAGATGGAAGGTGTAAAGAAGGACTAGATTATCCTTAAGTTTGTAATTTAGCTATATGCGTAATTAACCCTACAAATTTAAGATTTATAAGTTATAGCGAATTAAAAGTAAAATGATCAAAGAATTGGCCTAACTCCTTATCTCTCTCTCTCTCTCTCGCTTTCAGGAAATTGTCTATTTAATCTGTTCTCATATCCGCGATTACGTCGTTGTTCGAAATTGATATATGGTTCTTCAGCTACTTTTGTGCGTTGTGTTTATTATTTGGCGTTATCCATATATATTTTCTGGTTATGCCGTTTCGCAAATTATGCTATATTTTAGCCTGTGTTATTTATCACGTTCGTGTCATGTTTAATGATTTTGTTCCTCAATGATGTTGTTTCTAGAACTATTCGATTTCGGGTAAATGACACACTATCTTCAACAAGAATTAATAAGCTAAACCAAAAAAAAAAAAAAAAAAAAAAAAAAAAAAGAAGAAGAAGCTAAACTAACACTTCTCGGTTTTTTTTTTTTTTTTTTTTTCGGCACTATATATATGGTCTTTTCATCCGATGGTAACCTTGCCAAATTTCACGGTGCAAAAAGATTCTATTTAAAAATGAAAGGCACATTTCTTGTAAACCCAACATACGCATTAATTATATATGTATCCAAGTTTTAATTTGTGATATATATTAGCGGCCGCCTATAATCAGATCCTGAAGACTGCTCTATCTTCGATTCTCGAATATAGATACATATATAATATGGACTACTTAAAAATCAAAATTCAGGGAAGGTCCATGTAGATTTGTATAATAATGTTGGGAAAAATACCCTTGTACCAAAATGCAGTAGAAAAATAAACTCAAATAGAAATAAAGAGAGACAATGAATTTACGTAGTTCGACAAAATTGCCTACGTTTATGGAGATGGAGAATAAATTCACTAACACTTTCACAATTACACATTCATCAAACTCTTTCTCAACCTTTCCCTACCCAAAACCCCTCACACCCCTTTTCCTATCTCTCTTCTCACTTTCTCTCCAAAGGAAGTACACACTCTTTCTATTTCTAAACACACACACCTACAACACTCTTAATACAATATACTTATTTATAGGCTCTCATTGGGACACAATAATACAACTTTCCAAAAATCATAAAATAGAAACTTACCCAAAAACTAATTTGAGTCACATACTTAACAATCTCCATCTTGACTCAAATTCTCTCAACTCACACTCACACTTAACAAGAATAAACATGCATTGAGTTCAAATTCTCATTGAACTTGACACAAGAAACCAATTTCTTCTTCATCCATGCTTTGTTTTTGCTTCTTCAATTCTTCATCATCTTCAATTGTCATGAACGTCTTGTTACACTCTTTCACTCTTGCAACTTCTTTTGTAACAGAAGAAGACCTCTCTTGACTTGGCTTCACCTTTACAGCTCCACTTACAACTATCTTTCCTATTAGCTTGTACAGGTTCTTCACTTTTTGACCCTTTAATTGTGGCAACCACAGCACCTCTTTTGACTTTCATAAAACCACTCGTAGCAGAATACTCACAACTTAAAGTATCCAAAGCCCCCAAAGAAATTAAACTTCTCTTTAGTCGAGGAACATGCCTATCATTCACCAATATCGTCACAACTCCATCAAACATCTTCACCTTCACAGTACTTATCCCAATGGCTTTAGCACTCGAATCATTAGCCATTAGAAGAGTACTAGCATCACAGGGCTTATAAGAATCAAACCACTCTTGATGTAGACACATATGGAGCGAACATCCAGAATCTAAAATCCAAGAGTCAGAATCAGCTCACTCACTAGTAAGAGAATATACATCATCTTCTTTATCATACTTGTCACCAATAACATATTCAGCTTTTGTCTCTTGAGCTTTATGCTTCCTTTTTTCTTTGAGGTGCCTGTCAGTTCTTCATGGTTTCTTTTAATATGTCCCTTCTCATGACAGTAAAAGCACTTAACATCCTTCCATGAACTCGATTGAGAACGGTCATCTCTCATCTCATAATATCTCTCTAGTGTCTTACTCCTACCCCTACTCACATCTGACTTCACCACAAGAACTTGTTTAGTATGAGATGAACTCTTAGGTTGTTTCATGTTTGTAGTCTCCAACAAAGTAGTTGACACCTCATCCATGGTTAACCTTAGTTTTTTAAATCAATAGTGTAGTTACCAAAGTCTCATATGATTTGGGTAAAAAGGCCAATAAAATTATCGTTTTATCTTCGTCATCAATTTTGACCTCTATACTTAACAATTGAGTTATGCGCTTATTGAAATTGTTTATATGATCCCTTACATCGGTTTCTTCGATCATCTTCAACTCATACAATTGCTTCTTCATATATAATCTATTTGTTAAGGATTTCGACATATAAACTTTTTCTAATTTTTCCCACAACTTAGAAGGAGATTTTTCATTCATAATATTGTACTTCAATTTAGGAGCCAAACTCAAATGAATAGTGTTTATGACTCTCACTTCTAATTCTTCCCAATCTTTATCGCTCATCTTTTCTAGCTTCTTCCCTTGCAATGCTTTCAGAAGTCTCCACTGCACCAGAACATATTTCATTGTACTTTGTTAGATGCTGAAATTATTTTTCTGTTAAAGCGCTCAATCTGCTTGAACTTTACTCTAGACATCATCTTGATTTTTGATTTTTCAGGATCCTCAACCTATTTCTAATACCACTTGTTGGGGAAAATACCCATATACCAAAAGCACAGGAGAAAAATAAATGCAAATAGAAATAAAGTGAAGATAAGGAATTTACATATTTTGGTAAAATTGCCTACGTCTATGGGAGAAGGAGAATAAATTCACTAACACTTTTACAATTACACACTTAACAAACTTTTTCTTAACCTCTCTCGACCAAAAATCCCTTACGCCTTTTGCCTATCTATTTTCTCACTTTCTCTTACAAAGGAGGCACACACTTTCTATTTTTCTGATATACACACCCACAAAACTTTTAATACAATACACCTATTTATAGGCTCTCAATGGGACACAATAATACAACTTTCCCGAACTCATAAAATAGAAACTTAATTACCCAAAAACTAATTTGAGTCACATACCTAACAAATAAAGGATTGTTAAAAAGTGTGTGGGTGTGTGTGTGTTTTTTTTTTTTTTTTTTTAACAATCGATCCTCTTTGAATGCCTAAATTTTTGGGACCGTTAGATTTCTATATCAACCCATCTATTATATATATATATATATATCTATATATGAATATGTGGAAGGGTTGTATCCGGCACTCTTCTAAAACGCCACTTGTAATTTTTTTTGTATAGTTTATTGTATTAACCAAGTGATTTTATAATGTAATATTTTTAAGTTATACTTATTCATTGTGTCAATATCTAAATGATACTAGGTGATAAGATTGTAAATAAGAAGATATAAATAAATCAACTAGTTATAAGTTTCTAAATAAAAAGTTACAAATGTCAGATTGTATTTGATACTGGATACAAGACTTTTTCTTACGTACAGAATCACTCTGCACTTCTTTTCTATGATTCCATCGACCTGTGAGCCGCCCTTCAATTAGATACTTTGTATATATACCCAACTTTTCGGAGATATATAATACTACTTTTTCTTTCTAAATAAATATAGAACAACTTTTGTGGTGGACCTCCAATTTTTACTTTAGATAGAAACTATTTTTTTAATCGTTAGTTTAATTTTTAAACAGCATGATATAGGTGAGTGTACACGTTAAAAAATCTACAACGTGTGACGTAAAACTGCTCCTTTTATGAAAAATATTTAAAAAATTGATATAACAAATACAAAATAATAGATCCTACTGTAGAAACTTCCAAATTTAAAGATACCCTCCAAAATCATCGAAGATTCTCATGATGAATAATAGCTGCTTTTGCCCCGCAAGTGGGAGCCCCCTTGTGTTTCTTTGCCAATCCAGCTTAATAGCTTATTGAAAATGGGCAGTTCGTACCTGCCACAAAGGATTCTATTGAGAGATATTCATGTGTCTATAGGGCTACTTTAACAGTTTAGACCCCATGTGCGGAGTCACACCTAAATAAAGAGCTAAAACTACTTTTCCCATCGCCGTATGACCTAACAAAATAACTGGTTGTGTGCCATCAGGTGGGTTCTTGTTGGACGACTGACCTTTGTCCTTGTGAAAAAAAAAAAAAAAAAAAAAAAAATCTTTCAACGTTTTGCCCAGTGATATGGACGAAGGCAAATTCGTTTTGGGAACATGAAATGGTGGGGACGATCAGAAGTTCACAACTGTTTGTCCTCCACATACTCTTATACAAATATACATTTCATGTAATTTCGAAATTCATTTAGTACCATATACATTCAAGTTGTGGCTGTAATAATTCCAAAGTTTGAAAGTTTGGGTGGCTGTGGTATGAGCCTCAGAAACAGTCCGCAGAAGGTGGGCTGCAGCAATATAATTCTTCTCTTTTTTTTTTTTTAAACTGTATTTTCAACAGTCGCATAATTGCTGAGATCGAATATTTATGATAAATAAATACAATTGAGATAAGAATTTTTGAGTGAACAATAAGAAATATTAATCGAAAAGGATTTAAAGTGAGAAAATCTTAAAGTTTTCACTTAAGTTGGTTCTTTTATTTTTTTTTTTTTCTAATCAGTATGCATTTTCTTTTTTCTTTTATTTTTATAATTTTTTTTTTCTTTGTTTTATTTTTCTTTTAAATAAAAGTTTTTTCCTATTTAAAAAGAAGAAAAAAAACATATAGAAGAAGAGAAAAGAAAATTTAAATGAACGGTTTTGCTTGGCCCGTGCAACTATTGGTTGCATAGCTATGGATCCACATGTCTGCGCACTATTTTTTAGAGAGAGAGAGAGAGAGAGAGAGAGAGAGAGTGTGTTCCCAGGGACCGGGACTAATGAAGGGCCCTCAAATGGATCTATAAATACCCCTTCAAGGGAAAGAGGAAAATTCAACTGACAAGCCGAGTGTCAAGCAATTTATAGTAATTGGTTGAAGTACTCTTAGCTTGATTAGAACTCTTTATTACTTGTTTTCCTTGTTGTCTTGTTCTTATCTCTCCTCAAACATGTCATCGTTCTTTACTTCTCTTTTTCTTTTGATCCTCATTTTCACCCAAGGAATAATCCCTTCTGTTGATGGAAGGCCTTTGAACTTAGGGAAGAGTAACGAACCCCACCTAAATGAAACAAAGATTGTTGGCAACTTTATTAATGGTGACAACGAAGAATCATTTGTTATCGCACCACCGAGTGACGGAGAAACTGATGCATCTCAGGCGCTGCCGCCACCATCTCCTGGGCATGACACCAGTGATTTCAGGCCTACTGCTCACGGTCACAGCCCCGGCGTCGGCCATTCCGTTCACAATTAATTAGGGCGTACACATATATCCTATATTATTGTGTACTGTTGTTGTTGTTGAAATAAAGTACGTGTGTTGCTATTGCATGCATATGCATGGGGTTTCTGTATTGTGATAAAACTATTTATTTCTCCTGAGTCAACGTTTGTTTGAATAGATTTGCATTCCATTTCGTGTTTGAAGTAATATTTAGGTGTGTAATGTCACTGGCAATTATTTGGTAATGCAATTTATTCTGTCTGTCGTTATTATTATCTTTTTTTTTTTTTTGAACTTGTCTTTCGTTATTATTCAACAGTATATTAATCACTTTTTTTTCTTTTTTTTTTGCTTGAGAAATACTTGTCATTTCAAAGAAAAAAGTTTGATGCCGGAACTTTTCTTATGGGAAAACATTATTCTACTTTCAAGAAACAAGAAAGTAGCAAATTTGTCCCAAATGAAAAAGATGACCGACATAGTTGAAAGTGGACGTGGTTGTATCAATGATGCTGATATTTACAAGGCAGAAATATAGATCTAGATATAAATATGTGTGTGTGACACCAATACAGATGCGAATTTTGTACCTCTATCGCCGGTGGAGGGCCAAAATTAGAGGGCAGATCATGATCTTGAAATATTTATACTTCGAGGCTTACACAACTGAGAACATAGACAGAGTGGTAAGCCCTTTCGACACTTGCGTCCACCATGCGAGAAGTGTGCATGAGTTCGAGATGAGACCATAACTGTGGTCGTATATAATTAACAATCCACTTCAACAAAAATACACACTTACGAGAATACACCAAATTATCTAGTACGTCATCCCCTACCCTATAACTATTAACTGAAACCAACTAAAAAAATAACTAAAACTTCGAGGACTTATGATTATAGTTGACAATATAGTTAATGGTTATGATTATAACCATTAACTGCTTTGTTCGTTACTGTTTACCAGTTGACAATATAGTCAGATAGATATTTAGGGCTTGTTTGGTGCTTTAATTTAACTTCAACGAAGTGGTACTTTTTTTTATCTGATTTTGTACTTTTCTAAAAAGTTAATAAAAATTATAATTATTTTTTTAAAATTTAATCAACTTCAACTTAAAAATTTTAACTCCAACCAATGATCTAAATGGAAGCTTAGTATTTATATTTTTCAACGGACTTTAACTCTACTCATTTTTTTTTTTTTTGTATATACAACAGTCAGCCACTTGATATATATATATACACACATATATATAAATATATTTTTTATTTTCAAAAATCTTTTTTTTTTCCTTCCACAGGAGTTGGTGAGATGAACATATTTTTTATATTTAATAATTTTTGGGTGCGTTTGGTGCACCGATTTGGAATGGAATTTTTATGTTGGAGTTAGTTTATTTTTTAAAAACTAGTAAAAAGTTTTATTGACTTTGAAAAAAAAGACAAAAATTGAATTGAAGTTTTAGAATCCAAACTTGATGTCCAAATGCAATGGTTTTTTCTTGGTCTCACCGAGCAACTATTGGTTCCTGGCCTAAGCGGCCGTCATTTCAGCATAGCTGATTTCTACACTGCTAGATTTCTACACAATATAGAATCAAAATGCATTAAACTCAAGGATGGAAAAATGTCACCCGACTGTCACATTAAGGTGATTTCAAAATAATTCTTCATTTTGGACAATTTTCTAAAAAATATAGAATAAAATTTAAAACTAAAAAATAAACCAAAAGAAACTCGAATGAATTTTTTATGGTCATTGTTATGAAAAAAACTTAAAGTACATATAAAAGAGAAAAGGGGAAAACCCAACGAAGGAGATTCGTGGTGGTCTTGTTGAAGAAAGTGAAGGAAAAGTGTTTTGGGTACAAAGACAAACGAGACAGAAAACAGAGGATTTGAGGCATAAGGTATTTATTGTTCTTAAGGTTTTATTTATTCTGACTACAATGTTTGTTAACGGTTTCCGTGAAAAATTACCTCTAAAATACAATGATCGAATTAACAAGTAACAGTCTCATTAAGTTTTATTTATAGCTAAAAACATGTCTATTTATAAAAAGATTTAACTGTTACAACGGACATAACTTTATGACGTAACTTAATGTCAGAATGTATCTTTTATGAAAAAAGCTGTAACTTTTATAATAGACATATATATGTTCGTCAATAGATACAATTGTAGACAATAATTATTTAATTATGGCCACTAATCATAATTATTTTTGATCAACTGTTTAAATTAAATATGAAAATCATTTGATTATAACCATTGGATCATAGATGATCGAAACAACAATCCACGAAAGCAAGTAAAAAAGAGAGCTCCTTAACTCCTAGTGATGATGCAAAGGGCAACGTTGACCTCATAAGCGCCCAATTGCCCTTGTCCATGCACGTGTCCAGTATATGGTAGTAGTGTAGTATCACCCACACACAAGTAATGTTTCATATAACTTGTTATTATTTAAACATTGCTTGTTTGTATTTTTCTAACATGGGACTTTTAAACTTCCAAGAGATATTACAATCTCTCTAACAGATCATGCGTCAAAGGAGGCCATGATGGAAAACTCAGGAAGGAGAGGGCCGCATGAGGGAGATTTAGGGAGTTTGGGGATGTGACGTATCAAGCTCAGGGAAGGGGTGGAGTTGCACGATGACAAGCTCAGGGAAGGAAGGAGTGGCCTTGATCTGCCGCCAGGGGCCTTTGTTGGCCAGATATTTATATACCATACTAGTTGTATCGAATGGACAAATAAAATAAAGTAAATATTAAAAATATTAAAAAATATAAAAATTTTCATTTATTTCAAAAAATGAATTTTTTATTTTAAATTATCACATGATGGATTTAGGTCCCGTCACTTGGAGGGCTGGGAAGGAAAAAAAAAAAAGAGAAGGAGAAAAGGAAAGAAGATGGGGCCAAATTGGGACTGAGGCAATAATTTGGGGGTTATTTACGAAAATAACATAAAAAAAAAATCTTTTGAATACTTGAAAGTAGATGGAAAGCATGTTTATATATTGCTACTTTTGTTTCATGTACGCTCCCAATCCACCCTTGCCTTTTAGAATAAAAAGAAGATCGGTAGTGATTTTTTTTTTTTTTTTTTTTGAAAGGGGAGTGATTTCTTTTTTAATATAAAAAGAAAGGACCTAAAAACTCCATGTACTCCCAGGAAGAGTCAAACCTATGCATAAATATTAGGTTTATACTCCACTAAGAGTTAAATATTAGAGGTCAAATGGGTTGCATAAAAAGTAAACCTTAAAAAGCAAACTTTTCGTTCATTAATTGTCGCCACTAATTCTAAATGTTTTACTGAGATTTTCGGCTCATTAAAGAATCTTACCAGCCACAAAACCTTTTATTAGCTGGATAGTTGTTTTGGTTCTAATCATTCTTCAAAGCGCACGAGCGCCGATTTCAAAGCGCACGAGCGCCGATTTTAAATTACTAGTGGGCTCCAAAGGTGAACATAGTTTGATTTTCATTTGCGTCTAATAGATATGAATGACTAAAAAATTTTCAAAGAAAAAGATCAGTTTATACGGAGGAGGAAGATAATTTTGAAAACTATGCTATAGCTAATAATCACCGCCTTAGTAGTTGACGAAAGGTTTATTTTAATCATTAGGAAAAAAAAAAAAAAAAGAAAGGGAAAAAGGAATTGAAATAAAAAGGCAACATGACTGGAGCTTTTTAACATTAGGGCTAGAGATATTACAGACGAAGACTTTTTCGAAGACTTTGAAGTGAATTGTGAACTTAACAAACGTATGCGCTAAAAAAAAAAAAAAGAAGAAAATTGGCTTTTGAGTTATTGGAAAAAAATTAACAGAGGATTGGATATATATTTTAAGAAGAAAATTGAAAAAAAAAAAAAAAAAAAAAAAAAAAAAAAAAAAAAGAGAGCCTGGTGAGAAAAAGATCTCTAACAAGCTCGAGACTTGTAAGGAGGAAAAAAAAAAAAAAAGAAGGGTTTTAAATTGAGAATGTTACATGCTTTTGTTTGTTTTTCAAGTTTTTCTACGTGGTCTTCTTGGTTTTAGATTTGTAAGTTCATTTTCTTTTATTTCTTAATGAAATTTTGCGTTCTTAAAAAATGACGGTTCCAGCTTGGAGGTGCATAATTTGGAAGGGTTAAGCGAATTAATATTAGAGGCCAAAGGGGTTGCATTAAAAAGTAGACTATAAAAAGCAAACTTCGTTCATTTACCAAAGAAGTTCTAAGCTTGTAGCGGCCATCAAATATTAAATACTGCAGCTAGATATGCATATTCAGAGAGAATCTTACACTGTTGGTGCATATTCATGGTGGTGAAGGGACTAGCTTAGTTCTTTTATGTTAAACATATCAACTTGCATGGCTTAAAAGAAAAATATTATCAAATTAAAAAAAAAACAATTTTAGAAAAAATAGCACTAGTATGGAACTGGCAAATAATCAGGGAGCGGATCTTTCTAAGTATAAGAGATATGTGTGTGTGTGTGTGTACATATATATATTCTTGTGATGAGAGGGGCCCACCAAAGGTTTATAACATATACACACTTTGGCCACCATGAAAGGTCCCTACATAGTTTTCAGCTAGTCTTTCAAACTTGAATCGCTTTAGTATTTCTAAGAGTGATCAAGTTGTTGCGCGCATATATATATATATATATATATATATTTATAAAATAAAAGCTACCAACAAATTAAAGAAAATATTTTAGAAAAAGTGCACACTAAGATGGAACTCAAAAATCATCACGGAGGATCTTTCTAATTATATGATATATGTATGTATGTATGTATGTATATATATATATATACACATACTTGTGACGAGAGGCCCACCAAAGGTTTATAACATATACAACCATTAAGAAATTAGCACGCTTTGGTCACCATGAAAGGTCACTGTTAAAGTTTTCGGCAGTCTTTCAAGCTTGAATGGCTTGAGTATATCTAAGAGAGATCAGCTTGTTTCGCGCATGTGTGTGTGTGTGTATATATATATATATATATATATTACAACTAGTGCTACCAACAAATTAAAGAAACTGTTTTTGAAGAAGTGAATACTAACACCAAACCTTTTATTTTCTTCTGCAAATAATTTTCTTTGAACTTGATTAATTCTTTTTGTTCTGGCTCAAATTCCTTCTCCATTTCTTATCATGGATAGAGTGCAACCACTCATATGGAATGTGCTTTTGCAATTCTTATGTTATTTGCATGTCAGCGAATTCTTTCTATCCATTTTTCTGCCGAGGAGGAGGCATCAGAGAATATTGTCCCCCCAGTACCATCGCCAAAGTCTTTTCAACCTACAACGCCACCGAGACCAATCTCCACCAATTTGACAAACGCTTTTAGACCTACAACACCTCCGAGACCAATCTCCGGCCATTCAACCAATGCTTTTCGACCTCCAAATACAACCACTCATATGTAAAAACATCGACTCTGTTCAAGAGATTGCTATATATTGTACGTTGTGTGTCTATGTTTCACTAGTTGCTAAAATATGTAATTTCCTGTGCAAAATAAATAAATCGTGAATTTCTTAGGCACAACGTGCATGGATGCTACACATACCACACATCAAGACAATTTTTATTATGTGATAAATAAAGAGAGTGAACAACTATATTCAGTTTCCAATTCTACCTCATCGTTATTAAGCTGGCACTACTAAAATTCCTATACTATACCATGCTCATAACCACTATTTTACATATTAAAGAAAAGAAAAGGAAAAAAAAAAAAAAAAACGAGTCAAATTGAAAAACAAAATCTCAAATCGAATAGGCTTACAAACAACGAGCTAGAAGATGTCTCGTTCCACGACCGGTTGCAGAAAAACTATCTATGATTTTCCCTTATATTAAGACACTCCCATTTAAGTAAAAATAAAAAAACAAAAAAATAAAAAAACAAAAAAATAAAAAAATATGACCTCTACCAAGGAACTAAACAGAAAGCAAAGAAAGAACCTTGTTTCTTTTAAAAGTAAAGAGAAGGAAAGATTAATTATGTAGGAAAAATTATAAACTTGCACATTAAGTAGGTATTTTGTAACGCTTTTAGCCAAAAAAAAAAAAAAAAAAAATTCTGTAATGAGTGGAGGTACACTCCATGTGAAGGTCTTCTCACTGTCGTTTACAGTTGTTGATATCATATTTTACTACAGATGCCTCCTTTTTTAAATAATAATAATAATAAGGGTCGGTTTGGAATAATAATTGGAGTTTGAGTTTTGTATGTTGGAATGAAAATGTGTGTTTTATTAAAATATAACTTAGCAATGAGTTGTGATACATAAAACAATGTAAAAAGTTAAAACATTTGTGAAAAATAATATGCAATATAGATCTTATTTCATTCCTCTTTTCTAGGTTTCCCAAAATGTCTGCCTTCTCTAATTAAAGTTTGGACTCCCATTTTCTTTTCCCTCTTCAACTGGTCCCATCAGCTCTCACATGCATGTTTAGGTTTTCAAGCTCTACCTATAAATACCACCTCCTCCAGGGAGGATGTTCGGAGTATCTTTCTAGCTCTTTCTCTCTTCAAGCTTATAAATAGTAGTACTCTATTTCATCCTGAGAATTTGATAGGAGCAAGTTAGCTAGCTAGCTAGTTTCATCCAGCATAACATATTTAATCTAGGCCAATATTGATTTAATATCCAATATTTCTCTCCGGAAAATGGTCAAATCCACTCACATTATCTTATTTTTCCTTCTAGCCATTATCTCTCATGAGCTTCTCTCCGTTGAAGCACGAAAAGTGAAGAAGGACGTGAAGTTGATCGACCGGAAGGACTTGATAACTACAGCGAGTGTGTCGGTAGCAAGACCGGGGCAGCTGCACCGCGGTATCAAGGAAGAAATGAACGGATTTGTATCAGCTTTCCGACCCACCACCCCTGGTCATAGTCCCGGTGTTGGTCATTCTATTAAGACGAGCATGGCGGGAGAAGTAGCAAGCCCGGGGCAGCTGCACCGCGGTATTAAGGAAGAATTGGACAGATTTGTACCAGCTTTCCCACCTCCCACCCCTCTTCTGAATCCCCGTGTCGGTCAATTTATTCACAACTAGAGCATTCTAATTAGCAATCTACTGTTCTTTTCTTATCATGAATATCAACCAAGCCGATAAGAAACAATGTGTTGTTCTGTATTGTTATGTTATGTATGTTAGTAACGTCTACTAAAAATATATTGTATTAATCGCATTTTCGTACTTATATGTTTGGTTTTCATTTTTGTATATGTACCATTTTCACTTTGTTTTAGTTATATAAAATATTCGTGTAATTTTCTAATATATGAAATGCTCTCTGTTGACAAGGCTCAAAAAGAGGAATATTTTTAGGTTGATGCTTTGGTGCATGCGTTTGTGCCTTGAGAGTCGGTTACAAGCATTTAATTAAATCAATATTTACTAGACTTATGTAATTTTGTGAAGTACTTCTCAAATTCGTATAGCCTTATTATAAGGGGTATTTATGATTGTAATGTTCAACTTTGCTAGAAATGAGGATTAACATGAACTTATTGAAGTTTGACGAAGGGATTATAAATACCTAGTGATCGCAAAAGACTTCATCACCAAACCTTTTATTTTCTTCTGCAAATAATTTTCTTTGAACTTGATTAATTCTTTTTGTTCTAGCTCAAGTTCCTTCTCCATTTTTTATCATGGATAGAGTGCAACCACTCATATGGAAATGTGCTTTTGCAATTCTTATGTTATTTGCATGTCAGCGAATTCTTTCTATCCATTTTTCTGCCGAGGAGGAGGCATGAGAGAATAATGTCCCCCCAGTACCATCGCCAAAGTCTTTTCGACCTACAACGCCACCGAGACCAATCTCCACCAATTTGACAAACGCTTTTCGACCTGCAACACCTCCGAGACCAATCTCCGGCCATTCAACCAACGCTTTTCGACCTCCAAATACAACCACTCATATGTAAAAACAGCGACTCTGTTCAAGAGATTGCTATATATTGTACGTTGTGTGTCTATGTTTCACTAGTTGCTAAAATATGTAATTTCCTGTGCAAAATAAATAAATCGTGAATTTCTTAGGCACAACGTGCATGGATGCTACACATACCACACATCAAGACAACTTTTATCATGTGATAAATAAAGAGAGTGAACAACTATATACAGTTTCCAATTCTACCTCATCGTAATTAAGCTGGCACTACTAAAAGTCCTATACTATACCATGCTCATAACCACTATTTTATTAATTAAAGAAAAGCAAAGGAAAAAAAAAAAAAAAAACGATTCAAATTGAAAAACAAAATCTCAAATCGAATAGGCTTACAAACAACGAACGAGAAGATGTCTCGTTCCACAACCGGTTGCAGAAAAACTATCTATGATTTTCCCTTATATTAAGACACTCCCATTTAAGTAAAAAAAAAAAAAAAAAAAATATGACCTCTACCAAGGAACTAAACAGAAAGCAAAGAAATAACCTTGTTACGCCGCATTTTTTTTTTCCTAAAACATATACTTTTTTTCTTTTAAAAGTAAAGAGAAGGAAAGATTGATATCGGAGTAAGATTAAATCAAGCCCCTAACTAGATTTATTTAAAAAAATTACAAAGGTTTAAAGTAAAGAAAACCAAGAGATTATAATCCGAACATAAATCCTACCCAAACTAGAAACCACTTAACTAGCAGAAATTGATGCCAAAAGGTTAAGCGAAAACTATGCCTTTGATATATAATAAACATTATTAAAAACCTTACTAGTAAAACCATAAGGAAAAAATCTAGTAAGAAAAAAAAAGTGTCTACGGTAGTTAAGCATGCACTAACAAAATTAAAATAAACCCCCCAAATATACATTATCTCCAAACTGTATAAAAAGGGAGCGGAGACATATCCCTACGAACCAATTGGAGCAAACTCCAACAGAGTAGACCACCAATGGAAGTTGCTATCACGAAACCCAAAACAAAAAAAAAAAACAAAAAAAAACAAATTTATTCACCGAATAATTCCCTTCACGAAAAATGTGAGAGACTTTAGCATTAAGCTTGAATGTCCATTCCAGAGCTCTAACCCATCTTTTCCGAAGCTTCCAAGGCACTCAACAAAGTAAACAGAATAGCACTCAACCCATAGCTTAAACCAGCCAAGCTCAAGCGCTTTTTCTATAGCAATCATGAAACCCATACAAAAGGTAAAGAAAAACCAATCCGCATTGAGAGATATCATTTGACATGGCCTCTACATGTACGAAAAATGCCTCAACAGCTAGCAAGGCCCGGAGCTCATTGAGCCGCACCATCAGGATTAACCTTGATCCAGCCAGGAAGAGGAGGAGGCCAACGAACCATTACATTTTGAGGAGCACGTGCTGGTTTAATAGAGACCCCAAAACTTCTCAAAATCAAAACATTAAAAGAAAGCCTGAAAATATATACATGAGTTGTGCACATTCACAATTTGTTTAGGGAAAATAATTAACATCGTGAAAAAAAAGTTTCATGATATATCATGAAATTAAAAAGTAACTTGTTAAGAGTAAAAAAAAAAAAAAAAAAAAAAACAGAGACAAAGTAGTCATTTCAGTTTTGCAGAATGTACAAAATTTTGGCACTTGATAATTCATATATTTATGATAAAACTTTTCACGATGTGTATCATTGTTTTTTTGCTAGCTTTACCGAAAATCATGATATCATAGCATAAGAATATGATAAGGATTCACGAACCCCCCCTATTTGGAGATGAAGGATGCAAAGCCCCGAAATCCACCACTCTCATATTAAATCGGCTACGAAAGTCCTCCACAATGTCAAAAAGCAGGGGGGATAATTAAAGATCCACTTAACGCACACCCAAACTATAACAAAAAAAAAACCGATAGGAGAATCATTGAGCATAATCGAGATGCGTGTAGAACTGAACCTCTCTGATATTTAAGGGATAATTAATTTAGCTGAGAAACAAAAACTATGCAACACCGAAAAAAAAAAAAAAAAAAAAAAAAAAAGGAAATTCCAATCCAGGGTATCAAAAGCTTTTTTGATGTCAATCTTGATATTCATATTCCCCACAGAACCTCCTTTGTCAAAACAATTGACACCTTCAGAGGCAAGGTAATATCCTTTTAAATACGACATGATTAAACTCAAATTGAATTGGACTGTCATGCTAGTAATAGTGGACAACCTGTCAGCCATAATTTTTATGATAATTTTGAACAAATTAAAGATTTCCTAACAAAATAAACCGAAAATTTATCAATAGAGACCATTCTCCAACTTTGGACTATCTTTTTTTCAATTGGTAATATATATATTGTGCCGCCAATATTCAGATCCTGAAGATTGCTGAGCCCTTCGGTTCTCGAACGTATATATTTAAATATAACATGGACTGCTTAAAAAACAAAATTCACGGAAGGTCCACGTAGACTTCTATAATTAAGGATTGTTATAAGTATTAGTTTAGTCGATCAACTATTGAGTGCTTAAATTTTTGGGACTATTAGTTTTCTATATCAAACCACAAGTTTATGGGATCACTCTGAACTCTCTTTTCTATGATTCCCTCGATCTCTGAACCGCCCTTTGATTAGATAATTCGTATAAATACCAAACTTTTGGGAGAGAGATATATATATATATATAATACTACCTTTTCTTTTCTCTTGGAATTAATATATAAAAAGACAAATATAAGTGTCACTTTCTATTTTGCTCTATTAGTAGGACTTAATTTTTAAATATTAATTAAATTCTTTAGTAGTTTGATATGTATGTGTTCATGTTAAAAATTTACAATACGTGTAATGGAGTTAGTCTAACAAATTAAAAAAAAAAAAATTAAACAGCCAAAACGACAATTGCTGTCTACAATAGTAAAAAAAAAAAAAAGAGTTCCTTCCATAAGAACTCCCAAATATAAAATAACCTTCCAAAACCTTCCACGTCTTTTTGAAAGATTCTTGTGATGAATAATAGCTGCTTTTGCCCCGCGAGTGGGAACCTCTTGTGTTTCTTTGTCAATCAAGCTTATTGAAAATGGGCAGTTCGTACTTGCCCCGAAGGATTCTATTGAGATATTCATGTGCTATAGGGCTACTTTTTTTAATGCATACTTAAAAATAACATTTCTTATAATATATGATACCGTAGAAACTTTCAAATATAAAAATGCCCTCCCAACTCCTCGAAGATTCTCATGATGAATACTAGCTGCTTTTGCCCTGCAAGTGGGAGCCCTCTTGTGTTTCTTTGTCAATCAAGCTTATTGAAAATGGGCAGTTCGTACTTCCCACGAAGGATTCTATTGAGAGATTCATGTGTCTGTTGGGCTACTTTTTCTATATAATCCCATGTGATGAGTCTGCCGACTCTACACCTAAATAAAGAGCTAAAACTACTTTTCCTATCGCCGTGGTAAAAGAGAACGAGTAAAGCTAGCTAAACAACATCACTGATGTTTCTCATCATTTGATGTGGCAGTCCGTTTGACAAAACACATAAGTTTTGTGACTCCCACTTACTTTGAAAGAATAAATAACTTTTTTCTTTTCGTTCTCTCCTTTGGCATTTTTGTTTTCAGCCTCCCACCATCCCACACCTCCAATTAACCAAACCAAAACCCAGATATGATTTCTATCAAAACTCCAACTCCAACTTCCTTCGACGACCATAATTAGCACCATCTTCACCGTCACAAACTATGACTCCGTTTGACATTCAATCTTAAACCAAAATTTTCATTTCAGTTTTTGTCTTTTTCTGACAAAATTTTTTGTCTTTTCTAAAAAAATATTTTTTCTTTTCTGAAAAGTCAACAAAAATTACTATTGAAACTTAAAATTTTCAACTCAAACTCATTTATCAAACGGACCCTATATCTCTTTTTCACCTCCAAACTCATTTTCCTCTTTGTTTGATACAAATCATATGGGTTTGGTCATATTTCTTGATCTAGTCTATATATGAAGTAACCACCTCCACCACCATGTTTTCGACGCCGATGAGATTGCTGTGTTCTCTTTAATTTATATGTGAAAATATCTCTTTCTTCTCAGAGAGAAAAAATTTCCCAAAGTTTATTGTTTGGTAAAAAAAATTTCCCAATGTTCTTAAATTATAACACAAATATTTTCATCATGCTTTGTGTTCAGAGGAGAGGAAGGGTAATGATGACAGTAGAGGTGGAAAAAAAAATCCAGAAAAATAAAAATGAAAATTCTATTGATATATATATATATATATATATATATAAAGTGTTAAGAACCTATAAATTAGGGCTTTCGATAATTTCTCGTAATATACCCATAAAAAAATGAAAATATATAAGCATAACAATTACTCTGTAGATTTGAGTTCATCAGCTTTGTTTTCAATATGAAGTTGAAGTGAGCAGAAGAAAGTGAAAATGAAGAAGAAAGAGAAAGCAGATAGGCCCCATAAGCTTCAATATAAAGAGTGGTAGAGGAACTTCTTTTTTTTTTTTCTTTTTCAAAATAAATGGGACCCACAAAACTAATGTGTTTTGCCAAATGGACTGTCACGTCAAACGATGAGGAACGTCAGTGATATTTTTTTAGCCTTACTCAAGGAGAACTATGAATATGACATCTATAAAAAGTAAAACAAAAAAAAAAAAAAAAAAAGAAAAGAAAAAGAAAAAGAAGCTGCGAAGAAACAAAGAAAAGATGGTGCAATCGGGTGGATTTTGTTAGACAACTGATATCTTGTCCTTCTTAAAGAAAATCTTTCAACGTTTTGCCTAGAGATGGACGAAGACAAAATGTATTTTGGAACATTAAATGGTGCGGACGATCAGAAGTTCACAACTGTTTGCCCTCCACAATAGTCCTGTTCCCTGATATATATATATATATATATATGCATATATGAATGTGTTGTGTGTGTATATATTATTCATATATTTTCCAATTCGTTTAGTACTATATACATTTAAGAAATTAATTATGCCTACGGCACGATAGTTTTAGTAGAACTTCAAGTTACGGCTTTAATGATTCCAAAATTTGAAAAATTTGGGTGGCTGTGGAATGAGCCGCAGAAACAGTTCTCAGAAGGTGGGCTGCACGAATTCTCCTATTTTGCTGTATTTTCAGCAGTTGCATTATTGCTTAGATCGAATTTTTGAGATAAATTGTCCGATCTAAAACTTTTGAGAAAAAAAATTGTGCTACAGGTTGGAAAAGAAAAAACTGTCTTACCAACTCAAAGCTCATAATCGAAAAGGTTTAAAAGTGAGAAAGTCTTTTTAGTTTTCTCGTTGATTCTTCTAGTTTTTGTTTAGTTTTCATCTGCTTTGCCTTTTCTTTTTAAATTTTTTTTTTCTTTTTAATAATTTTTTGCTTATTAAAAAAAAGAGAGAAAGAAGAAAGCATAGAAAGGAGAGGAGAAAGTTTAAATGAACGGTTTTGCATGGTCCATGCAACCATTGGCTGCAGGCTCATGAGCTAATTTCCAATGCACGAAAGTTTATTCCACATGTATGCGCACTATTTTTTTTTAGAGAGAGAAAGAAGGAGAGAGATAGAGAGAGTTCCACGGGACCGTGATTTTAGGGCCCTCAGTGACAATGAGGCTATAAATACCCCTCGAAGGGAAGAGGAAAATTAAACTTACAAGGTGAGAGTGTCTAGCTACTAAATAGTTGGTAGCTCGATTAGAACTCTTTGCTTGTTTAATCTTCTAGTTAATTAAAATATTTTCTTTCCTAATTCTCACGCTACTTATCTAATATGGCCTCGAAAATGTCATTCTTTGCTTCTCTTTTTCTTTTGCTCCTTATTTTCACCCAAGGAATCCCTGCGATGGATGGAAGATCTTTGAAATTAGAGAAGAGCAAAGAACCAACGAAGATTGTTGGTAACTTTGATGGTGACACGCAAGCTGAGATCAGAACCAACGAGGAATCGTTCGCTACCGCAACGCCTACTGACGAAGTAACTGGTGCATCTCCGCCGCCACCTCCCGGGCATGACACCAATGATTTCAGACCTACCGCTCCTGGTCACAGCCCCGGCGTCGGCCATTCCGTTCACAATTAATTGGGGTGTTACATATATCGTCAACTGTGCACTGTTGTTGTATTTGTGCTTGAAATAAATTACGTGGTGTTATCGCATGCATGGGGTTTCTGTTATGTGATAAAACTCTTTATTTCTCAACCAATTTGTATATATTATCATTTTATTTCGTTTATGCAGTAATATTTAGGTGTGCAATGTCTATTAATGTAATAATTTGCTAATGAAATTGCTTCCATATTATCTCAGCTATATCACTTTTTTTTGTTTGCTCGAAAAATACTTGTCACTTATGTCAACACTAAAGTTTGATTTTGGAACTTTGTTATAGAAAAACATTATTCTACTTTCACGAAACAAAAAAGTTGTATGTGCAAATTGGTCCAAAATGAAAAAAAAAAAAAAATAATATAGACAGTTGAAAGAGGACGTGGTTGTATTTCATTTAGTTACAATTAGTAGAAAAATTTAATAATATGATATATTTATATGTGTGTGTGTGTATTCATATATCAATACATAATGCAAATCTTGTACCTCTCGCGCCGGTGGAGTGCCAAGATTAGCGGGCAAATCAACTTATTAGCGAGTACTCCACAATGATAATTATATATTAAGTTGCAGTATAACAATCTCACATTTAAGAAGTATCTTGAATTTCCATATAATTACCATTACTTATGATCATTTATTTTAAATCTCTAACGAAAATTTTTAAAGAAGTAAAACTATTAATTATCATCACACCTTTCTAGTCAATCACAGATTCAAATATCCACTTTGAAGACTTGCCCAACTGAGAACCCAAACAGGTTGGTAAGCTCACTCATCCACGTGCAGGAAGTCCTGAATTTGAATTAAAGGACTCGTACTGCTAGCTTTATATATTACACTTTAATTACAAGTTAAAAGACATATAATTCTCTTAAGTGTTTTTTTTTTTTTCCCCTCAAAGGAGCTGGTGAAATTTTTTTAATATTTAAATTTAATAATTTTTTCCCTGCTCGTTGTAATTTCTTTTGGTACCGCCGGGCTACTAGCTGTTCCTCGCCTTCATTTCAGTTCCAGCGTACTTCTAGCTGAAACTACACACATTTCCTAAACAAAGGAATGACATTGCATTCTTAAGAACTCAATTTCATGTTTTTCTTTCTTTCTTTTTTTTTTTTTTTTTCCCTTGCTTGTTATTTCCTTTTTTTTTTTTTTTGTAATAATTTTTTTTTTTAAAGCAATGGTTTCAAAAAGACATCGTCTTTGTATTGTATTTTTTTCTCCTCATTTGTGTTGCTGCATTACTAGGCTATGGTTAGATAGTTTTCGTTCTGAATAATTGTAGTTTCAGAGCTTCTAGAACTAAAGAAAATTATCTAATTGCTCCAAGATGTAGACCAAACCACGAAAATCTTTCGCAATAGCATTATTATTAGTAACTTTAACTATTCTTCAACAATAGGTTTTTTTTTTTTTTTTTTTAAATGATAGTTTCCCACTTAGCGCTCGCTTTATATATAGCTAATTATCTTACACTTCTTTCAAATAAATTAAAAAAAAAAAAAAAAAAAACAAAGAACAAGAAGAATCACTGGCGCACTAATTTGTTTAAAACTCATACATTAAAACATTCACAGAAATGCCCCCTAATTTCACGAGAAATACCACGTCATGGTGGGACTTGATTACATATGTGACCTTTATTTAAGATTTCAATATTTACTTCCAAATTAGAACCTGAAATCTGTTGTACCGCGTCAAGATGGTCTTCTCGGTGTTGCGCCCCATGAGCATTTGCCTTCATTAAGTTAAATTCTATCAGACTCAAGAAACTACACTTTACTGTTTCTCAGGATTGTCTCTCTCACTCACTCTTGAAAGAGTTGAGTTAAAAGAAGATCTATTCAAACAGGAGTTGGTAGTTACTAGTTGTAGTGGTGGCCAGGTTTCTTTTCATATGGTTGTCTCATCAGAGTGTAGCTCAACACTCAGCAGGAATCTAGGAGAGTTAGACACACGAGCGGTTAACAGAATCACCAGAAGCATGGGAATATTCTTGGGAAGATTTCCTTGTTCAAATTCGAATATAAGATAAGAAGATACACGCGAGATCTGCTTAATTAAAGATTAGTCCAGTAAAAAATTGTTCAACATTTTTTTGGGGGTATTTTACCTAATACAAATCAACAAATAGGTGGCTAAACCAACCACGAAAACATAAAATCCTTATTTTTGAACTCAAGCATTCTGTGTACGTCTACGTAGCTCTTTAAAATTAACGATAATCTAACCTCATTCTTGTACTCTTACTTACTTTCTTCACTTTAATTTATTGTTCATGCGCAAGAGTTTGACAGTGGTGGCTAATTAATAAGGAGCGAGTCCAACATGTTTGATAAATTTTCACCGTCGACACATTCACTATAGCGAGGATTCAATGAGATTGCTCACCTTAATTCAACCCATGCATTAACATGAAATTAACAACAGAGTTAGACATAGATGAATTGTATAATTACTATGTACGTACAAAGGATAAATATATACACATCACCATGATTATTCCTTATAATGATCCAAATTAGTAGAAGCCATAAAACAAAGAAGGAAAAAAATAAAATAAAAATGAAATAAAATCAATGAGCGTGCACTACAGCTACTGCACAACAGAGAATCAAATATATGCCTTTCGTCGTTTGACTTTTCTTTTTCCTTGAAGGGTATTTTGTTGTCCGAATTAGTTGATATAAATAATATAATTGATATAATTAAATATGATATTTTCTCGAGTGTGGTAGGCGGCTGAGCAAAGGGGGTTCCCCAGTTCGAGGAGCCAACCACGTTATGTGCCTTTTCGCTAGCTTTGACGTTTCTTCAATTTAATTAATTTCAATGCCATCAAAAAATAATGGTGAGAGATTGTGCACTGATTTGCCACTTTGAAAGTTTTTTTTTTCGGGGGGGGGGGGGGGGGGGGGGGGGGTGGGAATTTTAGCGCTTTTGAGTTTTCATTACGTGCTTGTTTTGACCTTATTAGGTCTAAAGAGAGACTATATTAAATGACTTAATTTTGTGACAAAGAAGAGTGGTCGGGGCCTTACAAGAATTTTTGGCTTCGTGGTTTGACTTGACTTTTGGAATTATAGACCATGATTTTATTTTATTTTATTTTTAGTTCTTCAACAAATAGTGGCAACTAAATAAAGGATTCGAATCTATTGTAATCGTTGGTGTGGTGTAATTGGTAGGAAATTTATTCCGAGAAAACAATTGGCAAATAATAGTAGAATATCACTAAAGCCTAGTTTGTCTAGGGATGCATGTGCCAAGCTAAATATTCTATAGGATTTTAATTAGGAGCCTTTTGAATGCAAAAAAAGAACGAAGAGTGTTCTTTGACGTATCTTTCAATAAATATTTTTTTTGTGCAATTCTTCTACTTGATCTTCAAAATACTATTTACTAATATTAAGTGGCTTGCTTAGTGCAGAACGGAGGTTCAGTGGCTGTATCGATCTAATTGGGATATGCTATTATCCTTTGATGTTAGTTGTTTTCTTTCTAATAATATTTTTGCTGTTAATTCTCAAGTTGTGTCTAAGAATATGATCAACTAAGAATGTTATTGATGTGAATTTTATGCTCCTCTTTGATTAATGAAGGCCAAATTTAAGAGGATAAAAACAACGATAATTATGGTGATCACAAAGTAAATCATACTAATTATGATGAGAGTAATTTGATTGGCAATCACATCACAAACCCGAATGATCCAGGATATTTCTTCAGCCTCAGAAACTACTTATGGTTCATTGAAAGAAATCAACAAGGAGGTTTTAGAGCTAGAGCTCACAGTTTACCTTGTTGGAGGGAAAATAATGTTGGTAAGGTTATGGAGGCCGATTTAACAGAGGATCATGAAAATCTGTGTAAAAAGGAAGTGTTTAAACGTGGTGATTTGAGGAAGGTCGACAATTATAGAATTGCTCATAAGAAAATGGAGATAATTATCTCAAGATCTGAGGATAAAGTGGTGGAGCTTTGTAATTTGCAGAAAGTTGTAACTACTAACCTTAAAGATATATGTATGTATATAACAAAAAGAAAGAAAGAAAGAAAGAAAGAAAGAAAGGAAAAAAAAAAAAAAAAAAAACAGTGCAAACCGCAACACATTCCTAAAAAAATAATCAAAATATTATGAAAGGGTAAATGTGGAACAACAAAGGATGAAATTCAAACTTTGTTCAAATTTACAAATAAGTTTGAAAGTGTTGATCTTTTAAAAAGGATGTTTAAAAGTGATCATTTTGTGTAAATACTTCCTAAAGAAAAAAAAAATGGATTGGAAAACTGTCATGCGACTATCACATGGAGGTGATTGTGAAATAATTCTTCGTTTTGGACCATTTTCTTAAAAAATTAAAAATAAAAACTCAAAAAACTCAAAAGTTAGATAAAAACCAAATGGAACCCTAATGAATATTATTTTATGGCCATTGTTATGAAAAAACTTAAAGCAAATCTAAAAGAGAAAAAGGGAAAACCCAGCCATGGATTAGTTTGTGGTTGGTCATGCGGGGGAAGGATATGACAACAACCTCGCTCGGGATGATGGGGGCTGTGCGAGTAGATTTAGTGAATTTTGGGATTTCACGCGTCAAGCTCGGGGAAGGGAAGTGGAGGCTGCACGATGACAAGCTCGGTAAGGGAAGGGGTGGCCTTGATCTACTGGCAGGGGCCTTTCTAGCCCTTTTTTTTTTTAGATGAACTTTCTTTCTTTAGAAAACAACTTACTGTAATAAAGATTGTTGTAAAGTTCAGGAAGGTGTATTATCTCAAAGTAAATGTATAACTAAAAGTTAATGTTGGGGCCAAATTGGAAATGAGGCTATAATTTGGGGTTAGTTATGAAAACAACAAAGAAATCTTTTAAAATAATTTTCAAGTAGAAGGAAAATTATTTAAATATAAAGGGGTAACTCGTGCTACTTTTGTTTCATGTAGGCCCCTTTTACCCTTGCCTTTTAGAATAAAAAGATCGGTGGTGATTTCTTTTGAATATAAATAGAAAGGACATGAAAACTCCAACTCCTAGGACGGGTCAGGTTGTTTTAATTATATTCCACTAAGAATTAATATTAGAGGTCAAACGGGTTGCATACAAAGTAGGCCTTAAAAAGCAAACTTCATTAGTTAATTCTTCAACTAATAAAAAAAAGTTTTCCTACAATTTTTCAGCTGATAAAAGAATTATCGCTTACTAACCACAAATCCTTTTATTAGTTAGTGGCTAGACAGTTTTTTTTTTTTTTTTGTTTTTTTTTTTGGTACTAATCATTCTTCAAAACGCACGAGCGCCAGTTTTAAAATACTCGTGGGCTGCAAAGGTGCAACATAGTTTCATTTTCGTTCGCTTCTAATAGATATTAATGATGACTTAAAACAATTCAACACAAAAAAACAAAAAAAAGGAGCCATTTACAAGGAGGAGAAAAAAAGAAAGAAAGAAAAGGCAACATGACATAGCCCTATAAATCTGAGGTTAGAGATTTTACAGATGACGACATTTCGGAGGACTTTGAAGCGGACAGTGAACTTAGAAATTGAATGCTTGCTCAAAAAGACATGAACATTGTGTTTTTGGATTCTTGGAAAGATTAGCAAAGCTAGATATTTTGAGGAAAAAAATTAAACAAAAGAGCCCTGATGTAAAGAAAGATCTCTTATAAGCTTGGAGTTTGTAGGTGAAAGGATTTTAAATTAAGATATACCTTAATGATTTTTCTTTGATTCCTTCTTTCTTGTTTTGTTTGTTGCTTGTTTTTCTAGTTTTTTTGTTTGGTCTTCTTTGTTTTAGGTTTTTAAGTTCATTTCTTTTATTTCTAATAAAATTTTGCTTACTTAAAAAAAAAAAAAAAAACAGAGAGATTGGTCCGGCTTGGGGTGCCTACCTAATAATTATGTTTTCTAAGTCCACAATGATCACGAGTTGTCTCTAAGTCCATAAAAATAAAAATAAAAAGGTGACTGCTGGTATAATCTAATAGTAATACCACATCTGACTCCACCTAAAGGTGTAGAGTTTAATCCCTCTACCCCAAGTTGAAAAAAAATAAAAATAAATGAATAAAAAAATAAAATAGAAATAAAAAGTTGTAGTTTAAGTGATCTCCACGAACTAGAAAGTACAAAGATTTTGTATGGAACAAGAAGTTCCTCCATGTACATTCACGCAAGTTCAAAAAAAAACAAAAAACAAAAAACAAAAAAAAAGAAAGAAAAAGAAAAATTGTCAAGTTCTGCCAAAACAACTTAAACAGTCACGTACATGAATCTCTATGTGTGTGTCGCTGCTTATTCAATAAAGTCAATTCAGTCAATCTGTCCCACAAACTTGCATCTGCATAATATTGCAAGTCTATCTTCTCCAAGTGCACTCGGATATTCATTTTCTTAGTACATCTTCTGACTCAAATTTGTCAAAGACTTTTGGTTAAAAGTAATTGGCTTAAATGATCCTTAAACTCTTTACAAGGTAACAATTTGGTTCTTATTTTTTTAATTTTGATCAAGATATAACCCTAAATTTTTTAAATGTTAGCAATCTTAGTCATTTTCCGTTCAATTCCGTTGAGTTTCTAATGTTTGACAGGGTATTTTTGTTATTTAATAGTAAATTTAATTGAACAAAAATTTAAAAAAAAACTCACCCTAATTTCCTCTCTCTCTCTCTCTAACCTAGATTGAAAACAAGGGAAGGAAGGGACCCAGATCGCAAACGGGAGAGAGGGGTGGAGCCTTGGTTTCAACGGCCATTGGGGGGGGGGGGGGACCTAAATAAAAAATGCGAGGGAGAGGGGGTGGAGCCTCAGTTTGAACGGTTGGGGGGGGGGGGGTTGGTGAACTTAGATCGAAGGGAGCCAGAGTTCATCGCATAGCTAGAGGTGGTTGTTGGGTAGGGGTGATATCGGCAACAAATAAGAGAGAGAGGGAGGGTTGGCGTTGCCGAAGATCAAGGCCATCGCTAGAGATGGAGGCTGTAACCGAAGGTAGAGAGAGAGGGGGGGGGGGAGGGGACAGGGATTTTTGGGAGAGTTTAGCGGAAAGAGAAAATTAAAGGGTATTTTGGTTTTTTCACTACAAAAAATGATCATTTGTGTAAGATTTCGTTAGAAACTTAATGAAATTGAACGGAAATGATTAAAATTGCTAACATTTAGAGAGTTTAGAGTATTTTTAGTTAAAATTAAAAAAAAAAAAAAACAGATACCAAATTGTTACTTTTAAAAATATTCATGGATTATTTAGGTCAACGCCGGTTGATTTTTGAATTCCCTCCAAAAAGTTATGATGATCGCTTGGGGAATATTCTTTAATACAATCGCCTTTCTGGCGGCTAAACAATCATTCAAACCTTTTGAAAAATTAGCAAAATATTAGTGCGGAATCAAAAAAATAAAAAGAAAAAAAGAAAAACACTTCCAACTTGCAGGGCAAGGGCAGTTGTTCTTCACTTGATTATATACGTTGACGAAAGTTTCTACCAGCCATCAAACATTTAATACTACTACTATGCACTATCAGTGGACAGTACATAAAGAATTCCATCTCTTTCTTGGTGCATTACGGTGGTGGAGAGGCCAGCTTTATTTTCTATTTATTTATATTAAACAAATCAACTTTGGCTTAACTTCAAACCATTTCTATCTGTCAAAAGGCATATTAATTATTTCTTAGTAATTACCATTTTCAACTACCATTTAAAAATTAGCTTGCATTTAAATCGTCGGTTAGAGTTGAAATTTTTAAGTTAAAATTGATTGATTATTGATTGGATGGGTTCATTTCTTGATTTTGATGAATCGTGGGATAAAAAAGACCTTTTTTGTCGATTTTATCAATTATTTGATAATTATTAGCCCTAGTCTCAGTATATTTATTACTGTTGGTGTCACTATCCATATTGATCTAGGCCCTAAAATTAATTTGTTAATTTTTCAAAAAAAGATATAAATTCAATAAGAAAAGTACAGTTTAGTCGGAGATAAAATAGGAAACCAAAGAAACACTTTATTATCACACTTTGGCCACCATGAAAGGTCACTATATAGTTTTCGGCTAGTCTTTCAAGCTTGAATGGCTTGAGTATTTCTAAGAGTGATCAAGTTGATTCACGCATATATATATATATATATATATATATATATAGAGTAATACTAGGAACATCAACTCCAATCCTAACTTTTTGAATACCAACTAATATGTCATATTTTTATTGGTAAATATAATCAATTGATGTGGTTATACTTTAAACACTTACCAATAAAAAATGATAACTCATATATTACATAAGTTGATACTCAAAAATTAGAATTAAAGTTGGTGTTCTTAGTATTAATCATTTATATATATATTTATATATATAAATATTTATATAGAGGAAAAGCTACCAACAAATTAAAGAAACTAATTTAGAAAAAGTGCACACTAACATGGATCTAGAAAATCATTAGGGAGGATCTTAATTTCTAATTATAAGAGAGACATATATATATATATTCGTGTGATTAGAGGGCCCGCCAAAAGTTTATTACCTACGAACCGTCCAAATTTGAAATTGGCGCTGTCCACGTACTTTATTAGTTTATGGTAAACTTCGGTTACATTATAAACATCGTGCGATCACGAAAATCTTCATCACCAAACCTTGCATTTTCTTTATCATCGTCTATTTTTTTCTTTCTCTCTTATCGTAGTGTTGTATAACAGCAAATAATTTTCATCTTTGAACTTGATTAATTCCTCTTGTTCTAGCCTTTCCTTCTCCATTTCTTATCATGTATGCCCAGCCACTCGTATGGAAATGTGCTTTTGCATTTCTTATGTTATTTGCATGTCATCAACTTCTTTTCATCCAGGCTAGGCCATTGCGGCAAATGAATAATAAAGAAGAACGCTTCGATAATATCGACTCACCACCAAGACCGATCTCCGGCGATTTGACAAACGCCTTTCGAGCTGTACCTACAACACCACCGAGACCAATCTCCGGCGGCCAATATTATTCAACAAACGCTTTTCGACCTGCACCCACAGGACCAGGTAAAAGCCGCGGAGGTGGCCCTTCTTTTGCAAATGAGAATAATGAACTTGTGGAACAAGCTGTAAATAGCAGCACAAAAGGCGACCAATATTTCGTTAGAGGATACAGAGATGATTTTCGTCCCACAGCATCTGGCCAGGCTATCGGGAAGAATGCAGAACCAAATGCTTAGAAGTCGTAGGTGTATATATATCTATACATCTAAATATATTTATATATGGAGTCGTACTATTGTCGATGGCTAGCTTGTACACGAGAATAGTGACCCCTAAGCAAGTCCATGCATAACCACACACACACACACACACTCACACACATACTATCAGATTTAATTTATATGCTTCCATTCATTGTCTATGTTCACGAGATTGCTATATATGGTACTGTGCGTGTATTCTTGTTGTTGTTGTTGCTGTTATGAGACAGACTTGTTACAGCTATTGTAGGTTTTGTTTCGTTCTTAGTTCTTGGTTTTTGGGACGTTCAATTTCTTTTTGCCCTACTTGTTTTTAGGGTGTACTTTTTATTTTTTTCCCTTCTTTTGTGTGCGTTGAATTTTTTTTGGTTTGTCTTTGTTAGTTTAATTAGTGGGATGGATAAATGATGAATGTGCTAAAAAAGTGAGAATCTAAATGGAATGTCTTGATGCATTCATTGATTACCACCACCATCAAATTTTTTTTTTTTTAAATTATTGTCGTTATTTTGAATAAATAAATTAGAAAGTGAAAAACTATAATATCCAATTCTAGCTCATCATAATTAAGCTGGCACACTATGCAAAATCCTATACTCTGTTCATAGGTAGCCGAGAGTCCGAGTGGTGTGACTAGATACGCTTGCAGCAGTACCAACACCTGAGAATCTCGACGATGTAGTTCCAGATATTTGAATCTCAAATATTGATCAAGATAGTCAAATATTTGAATTTGTTTTTATCTAACTTTTGAGTTTTGATTTTAATTTTTTAAGAAAATGGTCCAAAAAGAAGAATTATTTTGCAATCACCTCCATTTGACAGTTGCATGACAGTTTTCCAATCTTTTTTTTTTTTTTTTTTTTAAGGAAGTGTTTACATAAAATGATCACTTTTAAACATCCTTTTTAAAAAATAAACACTTTCAAACTTATTTGTAAATTTGAACAAAGTTTGAATTTCATACCTTTTTGTTCCACATTTACCCTTTCATAATTTTCTGATTATTTTTTTTTTAAGGAATGCGTTGCCGTTTGTATTGGTTTTTTTTTTTTTTTTCCTTTCTTTTTGTTATTTACATATATATATATATATATATATATCTTTGAGGTTAGTAGTTACAGCTTTCTGCAAATGATAAAGCTCCACCAGTTTATCCTCAGATCTTGAGATAATTATTTCCATTTTCTTATGAGCAATTCTATAATTGTCAACCTTCCTCAAATCATCAAGTTTAAACAATATTTTTACTCAGATTTTCACGATCCTCTGTTAAATCGGCCTCTATGACCTTACCAACATTATTTTCCCTCCAACAAGGTGAACCGTGAGCTCTAGCTCTAAAACCTCCTTGTTGATTTCTTTCAATGAACCATAAATAGTTTCTGAGAAGACATATCCTGGATCATTCGGGTTTGTGACGTGATTGCCAATCGAACTACTCTCATCAAATTTAGTATGGTTTACTTCGTGATCACCATAATTATCATTGTTTTTATCCTCTTAAATTTGGCCTTCGTTAATCAAAGAGGAGCATTAAATTCACATCAATAACATTCTTAAGTAGATCATATTCTTAAACTCAACTTGAGAATTAACAGCAAAAAGATTATTAGAAAGAAAACAACTAACATCAAAGGATAATTGCGTGTACCGATAAGATTGATACAGCCACGGAAAACCTCATTCTGCATTAAGCAAGCCACTTAATATTATTAAATAGTATTTCGAAGAAGTAGAAGAATTGCACAAAAAAAATATTAATTGAAAGATACGTCAAAGATCACTCTTGATTCTTTTTTGCATTCAAAAGGCTCCTAATTAAAATCTAGCATATTTAGCTAGGCACATGCATCCCTAGACAAACTAGGCTTTAATGATATTTCTGCTATTAATTATTTGCCAATTGTTTTCGCGGAATAAATTTCATACCAATTACACCACATCAATGATTACAACAGATCCGAATTCTATATTTAATTGCAACTATTTGTTGAGGAACTAAAAATAAAATCATGGTCTATAATTCCAAAATTAAGTCAAACCACGGAGCAAAAAATTCTTGTAAGGCCCCTACCACTCTTCTTTGTCACAAAATTACGTCATTAATTTAATATAGTCTCTCTTTAGGCCTGATAAGGTCAAAATAGGCAAGTAATGAAAGCTCAAAAGCGCTAATATATTTAACGACATATATTATGAGATATTCAATGAAAGTTTTGTCCAAAAAGATGGCCAATATACTAAGTTTGTGTTTGATGTACGGATTTGGAATGAATTTTTTGTATTGAAGTTGGTTGATTTTTTAAAATTTAGTTATAATTTTTGTTGACTTATCAAGAATAAAAACTAGTATAAAAACTTTAGGTTCAAACCTGAAAATCAAGCGGAAGCTAATTTGATTCTTCCAAGGAGTTTTTTCTGCTTTTTTTTTTTTTAAATATATGCTTGAAAGAAGATTTCTTATAATATACACTATATAGCTAATTAAATATTAGTCAATTTTACTGACTAATGTTTTTTTTAGTATACAATTTAAAGTTTTTTTTTTTGGGTCATGTTGTTATATTGGCCTAGCTGTTATTGGTTTCACCATAGCTTCAGTCGAACTTAAGAAATAGAAGTGTGCGGGGGTGTGATTTTCTGCTTTACATTTCTAGGTTTTTTGAAAAAATGAATAGTGGGGGGTTAGGCCGAAAGATCATGCCTGCAACACTCTTTTTTTATTTTTATTTCAAAAGTACTAAAGAGTAACACACACACATATAAATATATATAGCAAAGGAAAGTTGACATACTTTGTCCAACACAATTTTGCTACAGGAGGATGGTTCCCATGATATCTAATTTAATAGGACTAACAAAGACAACATTAACGACATATATTATGAGATATTCAAAGAAAGTTTTGTCCAAAAAGATGCTTATAATGTCTTTCGTAGGTTTCCCAAAATGCCTGCCATCTCTAATTAAAGTTTGACTCCCATTTCTTTTCCCTCTTCAACTGTCCCCATAAACCCTTACATGCAGATGTTTAGGTTTTCTATTGATAGATAAAAGGATTATTTTCATCTACCCCTAAACTTTAGGGTTACTCTTATTTTGTTACCTATACTTTGAAATTAACCCCATTTCACCCATTTTATTCAAAATTTAATTCAAAATAGACAGAAAAAATTGAATTAAGTGTAATCATATATTCTTTTTCTATTTGTTTTTTTACAGAAATCCTAACAGAATGAGTTTGGTAAGACTAGTTCATCTATTTTTTTTTTGTCTGTTTTTAACTACAATACTAATAGAAGATGTAAAGTGGAGTTAAATTCAAAGTTCAAGAAAAAAAGTGAGAGTTTTTAAAATTCATAAAGTAAAATAATAGTTTTTTCAATTCTTTGTAAGCTGGTGCACCTTATCAGACACTACGGAATAGTAGTATTCCTTAAAGTTCGGACACCCCTTTTTCTTTTCCCTCTTCAACTGGTCCCATCAACCCTCACATGCATGTTTAGGTTTTCAAGCTCTACCTATAAATACCACCCCTTCCAGGGAGGATGTTCGGAGTATCTTTCTAGGCCTCTCTCTTCAAGCTTATAAATAGTTGTATATGAGTCTAATACCCGTGCTACGCACGGCAATGTAGATAAACAGAAAAGGACAAAATCAGAAAAAGATAAGAATACTCAAAACTAATAAAAATAGAAGGCATAATTGTTATTTCAATACACACATACACGGCAGAGACAATGAAAAAATAAACAAAATAACCAAAATAATAGAAAAAAAAAAACCAAAACTTAATCAAACATGCCAAAAAAAAAAAAAAACCCTAAATAAGCAATAACAAATTAAAAACCCCCAAAATCAAAATCTAGTCATTCCCAGATTTCTCCCCATATTGCCACGCCAAAGCCATAGCTGTTATCCGTCAAATAAAATAAAATAAAAAATTTTAATGAAATAAATAAATGAATAAATAAACAAAAATTTTCAAAAATCAGAGAAAACACCAATAGTGTAATAGGAAAATTGTTTGGCTAACCATTCGACCACACTGAAAACATGTACGGCCCAGGTGGGGAGAGAGAGCGCGTTGGAAGGCTCACTGAGTTGCACACACAGAGAGAGAGAGAGAGACAAAGAGCGAAGAAGAACACCCAAAAAAAAATGTAAAGAGAGAGAGAGAGACAGAGAGACAGAGGAGCGAAGAAGACCCAAAAAAAATGTAAAGAGAGAGAGAGAGAGAGAGAGACAAAGGAGCGAAGAAGACCCAACGCGAAGAAGAACACCCAAAAAAAATGTAGAGAGAGAGAGAGAGAGAGCGCGAAGAAGAGCACCCAAAAAATGTAGAGAGAGAGAGAAAGAAGCAAAGAAAAGAGAGAGAGAAAGAAGACTGAAGAAGCGAAGAAAAGAGAGAGAGAGAAAGCAAAAAGACAAATCCAAAGAAAAGTGAAAAAAGAGAGAGAAGAGAAGTAGCGGATAGGTAAAAGGGCAAAACGGTCCGAGCACTGTAGAAGGAATAGTAAAAATCCTCTTTCTTTTAGTATAATAGTATAATTTCATCCTGAGAATTTCATCGGAGCAAGCTAGCTGGCTAGCTAGCTTGTTTCATCCTGCAGAACATATTATTCTGGGCCAATATTGATTTAATATCCAATATTTCTGTCTGGAAAATGGTCAAATCCACTCACATTGTCTTATTTTTCCTTCCAGCCATTGGATCTCATGAGCTTCTCTCCGTTGAAGCACAAAAAGTGAGGAAGGACGAGAAGTTGCTCGGCTGGAAGGATGTGATAACTAAGACGAGCGTGGTGGGAGAAGTAGCAAGCCCAGGGCAGCTGCACCGCGGTATTAAGGAGGAATCGGACAGATTTGTACCAGCTTTCCCACCTTCCACCCCTCTTCCGAATCCCCGTGTCGGTCAATTTAATTATTCACAACTAGAGCATTCTAATTAGCAATCTACAGTTCTTTTATTATCATGAATATCAACCAAGCCGATAAGAAATAATGTGTTGTACTGTATTGTTATGTTATGCATGTTAGTAACGTCTGCTAAAAAAATATTGTATTAATCGCATTTTCGTACTTGGATGTTTGGTTTTCATTTGTTTATATGTACTATTTTCACTTTGTTTTAGTTATATTAAATATTCGGGTAATTTCTAATATAAAATGCTCTCTGTTGACAAGGCCCAAAAAGAGGAGTATTTTTAGGTTGATGTTTTGGTGCATGCGTTTGTGCCTTGAGAGTCAGTTATCAGCATTTAATTAAATCAATAATTAATAGACTTATGTAATTTTGTGAAGTATTCTCAAATTCATAGAGCCTTATTATAAGGAGTGTTTATGATTGTAATGTTCAACTTTGCTAGAAATGAGGATTAACATGAACTTATTGAAGTTTGACGAAGGGATTAGAGTATGTTTACCAGCGTAGAACAAGTAATTATGGTTTGGAATGAAAAGTAATTAATTGATTAATTATGGAAATCATTGATTACTTTTTTGGCTTGACTTATCTAACAGGATGTAAAATCAGAGACAGTCGGTCTAATTTCATTTCTAGTGTCAATTTAGTAAAGCTAGTAATAGAAATCTAACAAAAAAAAATGTCCTTGTGGATAATTAATAATCATTAGCTTTGATTAGGGCATTCAAGTAAATTAGTCGACGTCAATTTTTTTTTTTTTTTTTTTTTAAAGAGAGAAGAAAACTGATATCAAAGACATTCCAACTAGCTAGGTTGACATCTACTGACATCCCATCCTTAATGAAACCCACCCTCACTCTAATTTATTTTTTAAACTGATAAAAATACATAACAAAATTACGGAGAAAATATATATATATATATATTCAAAGCTAATAAATTTATTACTAAATTAGACTCTTTAATATAAAGCTTTAATTGGATGAATCCTTTTGGCTTAGAGTTTATTTAATTACTATGGATTGAAACTATATATAAGAAGAAGCCAGCTTGAGAGAACGAAAGATGCGTGCACTAGATTTAGGATAACATTCCATGCTTCTTTTTTTTTTTAATATTTTTTTTATTTTATAAATTTGTTTCTTGAAAAGAGATTAATAAAAGTTAGAATAAATTATTGAAAGCCAATAGAGAATCTTAGATATACTATATAATCTTTACTTACCGACCTGATCACTACACGATCATTTAGGTTATAGACTAAGAACATTTATTGTTTATTATGTCAGTAGTATAGAGTACTGCCTATGAGAATTGTGATTGGGGTCCAATAGTAGCTGTCACTCATATATGTATGTATATAGCTATTGATATTTAATTTATGGTATTGAATCCCTAGCGAGCCGGCAAAAATGGGAAGACTAGCCTTTTCGTTTCTTTTTCAATATTGTTTAGGCACTGAACTAATGTACTTTAGAATCTTGCATTTGTTAGTTCATAGTCTTCCCATAGTTGGCGAAATATATTAAAATTTAGTTATATGTACCATTTACAAAATTAGTAAATAATATCATTATTATTTAAAATAAAATATGGTTTCCTTATTGAACCAATATAATATTAAATAGTATTAAGGACACCAATATTAATATCAATTTTTAAATATCAGTTTAGATGATGATGTGTTATATCTTTTTTTTTAATTAGTAAATACAATTAAAAGATAAGATAATCCTTTGAATATTTATTGATCGATAAGAAATATGATAATTTATATATTACATAAGTTGATATGTAAATGTTGAATTAAAAATATGCTCGTATTGTTTTTCATATATATAATTAACAGCACTGTTTGGCATGGATATCAATGGAAAGCATGCACATGGAGCTTGTATGAATGAGCAGACTTTATTTAATTATTTATCTATTTTTTATACAAAAGCAGAATGAGCAGACTTCATTGCCAAACGGTCCATGATAAGTAAGTTCCTATATTTCATAAGATAATGATGAGGCTCCGTGAAATCTTGAATAATTGAGTTTGGTTTTGGGTCGGTGGAAACACAATCTGATATTGTAGGACCCACAAAATCAGAAAAGAGGTTTCAGGTTGCTCGAATGAGGTCCACAGTCACACATTGGAGTCCAAAAATGGGAAACGACAATTCGTTTCGTTTGAATGTGTCCAAGACAATTAAATCCTGCACATAAGTGTGCTTTTGCTATTAACAACTAGCAATTTGAAAAAGAAAATCAAAAAATAAAAATGAAAACTTAATTTTCATGGCAGCTAAAAACGAGAACGAATGACACTTTTTCTGTGGGGATAGAACCTATAGTTATCTGCTCATAATCTAAATTCCGAATATTGGATTTTATCGACATCTATTTGGTTAGAATTCTTTTATGAGAATATTAATGTTTATTGAATTAATGATGAATTTCAACTTTTTTTATTTTTAATTTTTAACTTAGTGATAATTTTGTCGATTATGAATATTATGGTTGGGAGTAGGGCAAGTACAGGGAAGGCACTGTCAATGGGGATTCCCTAACTCCATCCCACCTCTCCTTAAGTGGGAATGTGAAGATAGAGATGGGGAAGCATTGCCCAGTCCCGTCTTGTCTTGTTGTCAATTATCATCTAAAAACGAGGATCTCGCTGAAGAACATGACCTTGGTGACAGCTCGGCCTGGCAACATGAGCGTGGTGGAAAATACAGGTCGAGTTAGTGGAAGGATAATGAGACCCACCCCACCTACATAGTATTACAGGCCTTACAAGGCCTGCTACTTTCATTTTGCAAAAAAAAATAATAATTAATAAATAATAAAAAATAATTAAAAAAAAGAAAAAAGAAAAAAAAAAGAAAGCAGCTTTAAAAGAGGAGAAATTTCAGTTACTAATTCATTTTTTAAAAAATTCTTAAAGTAAGTAACATATTTTTAAAATGTTTGAGCTAAACAAAATATGTACGATAAATTATTTATTTACAAAAATTTGTTAAGATAATTTTATCATAGATATGCTTCATAAATAAATTATTTATCATAAACATGATATTAAATCGAAAATATTTTATTTATAAGGGTACTTATAAGATAATTTTTTCTCGAATAATGCTTCATAAATACATTATTTACCTGAACATGCTATTTACCTGAAGCATTTTAAACTATGCTATATACCATAAACATACTTTAAAAAAATTTGCTATTTCCTCTTTCTTCACCAAAAAAAAAAAAAAAGAAAAGAAAAACCCTTGGGAGAAAGAAGTAAATAATATACTTAGAATGAGTAAATAAAATAAATAGAAAATTTTAGAAATATTTAGAGTAACCAGTAAATTTATTAGGTATATAAATTATTTGCTTATGATAAATAGATTATTTACCCAGTAAATTTACTATAATTTTTATATCTACTTCAATTATTGTAAACCCTTGCTATAAACTGTAATAGACAACATTTTTTCGAAACTTAAGGAAGTAACTAATACGATTTTAAAATATGCTTTTACTTCTTTCTCTCTTCCTTTTTTTCCAATTTTGCAAAAACGAGAAATCTAGTTTTTTTTTCCTAGTTATAATAGCTTTAGTTTTTTTTTTTTTAATCTCCAATTAGATAAGTAAAAAAATTCAAGGAAGAGGGCCAAAAACATAAATATGACTATATATTTTTTTTTAACTTTGTAATTTTGGGAGGAAGAGGAAATAACTTTTTTTTAATAGAAAATATATACGCTCGAGGTAAATAGTAAATTTACAGTAAATAATGTATTAATGAAGCATGTTTGCAACAAAATTATCTTAAAAAATATTTTTGTAAATAAAATATTTGAGGTAAATGTCATATTCATGACAAATAATTTATTTACGAAGTATTTTTTTTTTATAAGATTGGATTGAAGATTCTTGTAAACAAACAATTTATCATAAATATATTACTTATCCCATTCATTTTTAAATATGATACTTACTTTAATATTTCTTAAAAACATCTATTTACTGTAATTTCTCTACAATTTTATGTGCCTGTTCGCTGTGGCCTCCATCTTTATGTGGAGGCTCAACACCAGGTGACTGAGATGGGTCATGGGCTTGGCCTATATGGACATCTTCATATAATTTATTTGATAATTTGTAATTTAATTAAGTATTTTTATAATATTAATTCATAATATTTGATTTTGGAGATATTTATGATTTTATTTATTTTGATTGGTTTATTGATTTATTTATTTCTCTTCCTTTCCTTATCTTCTTTTCCCTTTTTTTTTTTCTCTCCCTTCTTCCGCAGGCCTGCCAGCCCAACCCGCATGTCCTCAGCCAGCTGCCAGCTCAGGCCCGCGTGATTCCAGGCCCGTGTTCACAGCCTAGCAGCCAGCTAGTGATTCCAGGCCTCAGCCTCCAACCCAAGCTCCCTTTCCAGCTTGGCTAGCATGAATCTTGAACCCGTGATTCCAGAACTCAGCCCCTCCTTCCAGCTGCGCGCGAAATTCCAGCCCAAGCCCGCGCAAAGCCTAGCTGTTGTCTCCTCATGCTCCAGCTCAGGCCCGCGAATCTCGGGCCGAATTTCTTCCAGCCAAGGCCGAATTTCCTCCAGTCCAGGGCTGAAATCTCGTCCAGCTGGTTACAACCTTTCTCCGCTTGGTATCTCCGAATTGGCAGCAATCTTGGGCCGAGATTCTCTCCTTGGAGGATTGGACATGGAAGCCTATAAAAGGAGGGTTGCTCCACAAAGACAGGACGTTTTTTTTTTTTTTTTTTAATGAGATTTTTGGCTGAAATTTTAGTGTTGATTTTTCTTGAATTTTTCATCTCATATTTTCTTGTTAGAATTTTGTGAGATGGATTGCAAGCTAGGCTAAATTTCTTTTGGTGAAGCTAGAGATGAACTCATGTGTTGAGTTTTCCAAGTGAGGTTTTGTTTGTTTGATTTTGTAATGCATATATATTTGAGTGAAATATTCTTCTCCATTTTTCTAATTTTCTTTGAATGCTAAATATTGTGTGCCAAGTTTTTATATAGATTTAGTCATGCTTTTTCTATGTAAATTTTGTCATATAATGTTTTGTAACTAAAATTATTTTATAAATTGATCTTTTACTGCAATATTGTTAAATTGATATATTGTCGATTTTAGATAATTTATAATAATAATCTTTTTGGTCATAATGTGAGAAGTCTAATTCATTTGAATACTTTTGTTGAATCAAAACTAAAATTGGAAAACAATACATATGAGGGATTCTTGATGCTTTACCACATTTTGATTATTGAATTTTTTTCTCCATTTTAAATTACGTTGTTTTTAAATTTATTAAAAAAATCACAAAAATAATTCTTCTTTTTCTGTCTTTGATTACTTATTTCTCTCACGCTTTTGTTCCGCTAATTTTTTCTTGTTTGTCTTTATTACCTCCTCGTGGGATCGACCGTCCTAATTGTACTGCAATCGACCGCTTGTTTCTGTACACATTTGAGCGTAATCAACATCCATCCCAAATTTAATGTTTTTTCAAATGGCCATATTTGATGCTGATATTGTACTAAATTTCTATATTTACATCATTTCGGAAGTTTGTTACGACTTATTATTGTTATTATTGTTTATGTGTCCTCGTTTCGTAGCAAAAAAAATGTATTCCATGAAGTTGATTTTCCATGGTCTTTTACAAAATTATACAAGATACAAATCAGACGGAGGCAAGACGGGAAGTGCTTCCATTGTCCCTGTCCTGCCCAAAACTCGGGCATAAGATTTTGTTACCATTTTTGTCTCTACCCCCGAAGAATGTCCCCCATTTTTATCTCATTCAAGTTGGATTCACGTGCCCTTGACTCGTGGGGAATACTGGCATCTTTGGGATAGTTAGATGGCAATACTCCATGGGGGACGGGGACCATTGGGCTTCGATCCAAACGGGATGGGGATAGGAACAGAGTCTTTTTTCCAAATTAGTAACGAGACAAGGATGAGGGAAGCATCCGCACCCTGAAAATATAATGTATATACATCTATGCTATGTATGTTTATATGAATGTTAATTTTTTTTAAAGTTGATTGGATTGTTTTACTAAAAAAAAAATTACTAACTACATTTTATCATTAAAAAAAAAAGAAAATAAAAAGTTAATTATTTGATAGTAATCTAAATAATTAGAAAATATGAGTTAGTATGTGATAGTTATTGTTTTAGTTCTCGAATTTTGTTATTTTTTGTTGACATATTTGTGTAGTTTCATAACTAAGATATGTCCTATATTTATTTAGCGTTTGATTTGTTTTGTTAATTTTTTTTTCTAGTGTAAATTTATTGTATTTTTTAATATTATTTGTTGTAACTTGTGTAATTTTCAAAATGCATAGTTAGATTGAATGAGGAATGAAGCGGGTATTGAAAACGTATGCCTGACAAGGAATCCCTGGCCCTGGCTCCTTTTTAGGGGGGAATGAGGATGGTTCAAAAATCCGAAGATGAATATGGAAAAGCAATCTCCATCCCATCCTGTCCCATTACCATCATCATAAGTTGCTAGTGTTTACACGACATGGCACTTAAGAGGATTCAAACCAAAGGCAGCAGACCTCCAAGTTTGACCTCCAAGTTTTTATGGTTACGTTGTTTTGTGAATTAACTCAAATTGCTATCTTTTGAGTGTTGTTGTTGTTGTTGTTGTTGTTGTTTTTGTTTAATGACGTGCGGTACAGCAGAGAATAATGCTGTTGTAACACGACATCGGCAATTGGAAAGGGCCAAGGGAAATGGCGCCCGTATCAATGGGTTATGGGCTCGCCCTCTAGGATATTGTGAAACCCACAAATCCCAATTCAACCACGCAGGTTCACAATATTCACGCTAGAAAATACCATCTGCGCACGATAACAATTACAAAGCGTAGAATTAATACTAATGCAAAAAAACCGACAAAATAATGGATATACTTTGTTAATTTTCCATATATGATTAAAATGCTTAATGAAAAAAAAAAAGAAAAAGAAATAGGACAGATGGAAGGTGTAAAGAAGGACTAGATTATCCTTAAGTTTGTAATTTAGCTATATGCGTAATTAACCCTACAAATTTAAGATTTATAAGTTATAGCGAATTAAAAGTAAAATGATCAAAGAATTGGCCTAACTCCTTATCTCTCTCTCTCTCTCTCGCTTTCAGGAAATTGTCTATTTAATCTGTTCTCATATCCGCGATTACGTCGTTGTTCGAAATTGATATATGGTTCTTCAGCTACTTTTGTGCGTTGTGTTTATTATTTGGCGTTATCCATATATATTTTCTGGTTATGCCGTTTCGCAAATTATGCTATATTTTAGCCTGTGTTATTTATCACGTTCGTGTCATGTTTAATGATTTTGTTCCTCAATGATGTTGTTTCTAGAACTATTCGATTTCGGGTAAATGACACACTATCTTCAACAAGAATTAATAAGCTAAACCAAAAAAAAAAAAAAAAAAAAAAAAAAAAAGAGGAAGAAGAAGCTAAACTAACACTTCTCGGTTTTTTTTTTTTTTTTTTTTTCGGCACTATATATATGGTCTTTTCATCCGATGGTAACCTTGCCAAATTTCACGGTGCAAAAAGATTCTATTTAAAAATGAAAGGCACATTTCTTGTAAACCCAACATACGCATTAATTATATATGTATCCAAGTTTTAATTTGTGATATATATTAGCGGCCGCCTATAATCAGATCCTGAAGACTGCTCTATCTTCGATTCTCGAATATAGATACATATATAATATGGACTACTTAAAAATCAAAATTCAGGGAAGGTCCATGTAGATTTGTATAATAATGTTGGGAAAAATACCCTTGTACCAAAATGCAGTAGAAAAATAAACTCAAATAGAAATAAAGAGGAGACAATGAATTTACGTAGTTCGACAAAATTGCCTACGTTTATGGGAGATGGAGAATAAATTCACTAACACTTTCACAATTACACATTCATCAAACTCTTTCTCAACCTTTCCCTACCCAAAACCCCTCACACCCTTTTCCTATCTCTCTTCTCACTTTCTCTCCAAAAGGAAGTACACACTCTTTCTATTTCTAAACACACACACCTACAACACTCTTAATACAATATACTTATTTATAGGCTCTCATTGGGACACAATAATACAACTTTCCAAAAATCATAAAATAGAAACTTACCCAAAAACTAATTTGAGTCACATACTTAACAATCTCCATCTTGACTCAAATTCTCTCAACTCACACTCACACTTAACAAGAATAAACATGCATTGAGTTCAAATTCTCATTGAACTTGACACAAGAAACCAATTTCTTCTTCATCCATGCTTTGTTTTTGCTTCTTCAATTCTTCATCATCTTCAATTGTCATGAACGTCTTGTTACACTCTTTCACTCTTGCAACTTCTTTTGTAACAGAAGAAGACCTCTCTTGACTTGGCTTCACCTTTACAGCTCCACTTACAACTATCTTTCCTATTAGCTTGTACAGGTTCTTCACTTTTTGACCCTTTAATTGTGGCAACCACAGCACCTCTTTTGACTTTCATAAAACCACTCGTAGCAGAATACTCACAACTTAAAGTATCCAAAGCCCCCAAAGAAATTAAACTTCTCTTTAGTCGAGGAACATGCCTATCATTCACCAATATCGTCACAACTCCATCAAACATCTTCACCTTCACAGTACTTATCCCAATGGCTTTAGCACTCGAATCATTAGCCATTAGAAGAGTACTAGCATCACAGGGCTTATAAGAATCAAACCACTCTTGATGTAGACACATATGGAGCGAACATCCAGAATCTAAAATCCAAGAGTCAGAATCAGCTCACTCACTAGTAAGAGAATATACATCATCTTCTTTATCATACTTGTCACCAATAACATATTCAGCTTTTGTCTCTTGAGCTTTATGCTTCCTTTTTTCTTTGAGGTGCCTGTCAGTTCTTCATGGTTTCTTTTAATATGTCCCTTCTCATGCAGTAAAAGCACTTAACATCCTTCCATGAACTCGATTGAGAACGGTCATCTCTCATCTCATAATATCTCTCTAGTGTCTTACTCCTACCCCTACTCACATCTGACTTCACCACAAGAACTTGTTTAGTATGAGATGAACTCTTAGGTTGTTTCATGTTTGTAGTCTCCAACAAAGTAGTTGACACCTCATCCATGGTTAACCTTAGTTTTTTAAATCAATAGTGTAGTTACCAAAGTCTCATATGATTTGGGTAAAAAGGCCAATAAAATTATCGTTTTATCTTCGTCATCAATTTTGACCTCTATACTTAACAATTGAGTTATGCGCTTATTGAAATTGTTTATATGATCCCTTACATCGGTTTCTTCGATCATCTTCAACTCATACAATTGCTTCTTCATATATAATCTATTTGTTAAGGATTTCGACATATAAACTTTTTCTAATTTTTCCCACAACTTAGAAGGAGATTTTTCATTCATAATATTGTACTTCAATTTAGGAGCCAAACTCAAATGAATAGTGTTTATGACTCTCACTTCTAATTCTTCCCAATCTTTATCGCTCATCTTTTCTAGCTTCTTCCCTTGCAATGCTTTCAGAAGTCTCCACTGCACCAGAACATATTTCATTGTACTTTGTTAGATGCTGAAATTATTTTTCTGTTAAAGCGCTCAATCTGCTTGAACTTTACTCTAGACATCATCTTGATTTTTGATTTTTCAGGATCCTCAACCTATTTCTAATACCACTTGTTGGGGAAAATACCCATATACCAAAAGCACAGGAGAAAAATAAATGCAAATAGAAATAAAGTGAAGATAAGGAATTTACATATTTTGGTAAAATTGCCTACGTCTATGGGAGAAGGAGAATAAATTCACTAACACTTTTACAATTACACACTTAACAAACTTTTTCTTAACCTCTCTCGACCAAAAATCCCTTACGCCTTTTGCCTATCTATTTTCTCACTTTCTCTTACAAAGGAGGCACACACTTTCTATTTTTCTGATATACACACCCACAAAACTTTTAATACAATACACCTATTTATAGGCTCTCAATGGGACACAATAATACAACTTTCCCGAACTCATAAAATAGAAACTTAATTACCCAAAAACTAATTTGAGTCACATACCTAACAAATAAAGGATTGTTAAAAAGTGTGTGGGTGTGTGTGTGTTTTTTTTTTTTTTTTTTTTAACAATCGATCCTCTTTGAATGCCTAAATTTTTGGGACCGTTAGATTTCTATATCAACCCATCTATTATATATATATATATATATATCTATATATGAATATGTGGAAGGGTTGTATCCGGCACTCTTCTAAAACGCCACTTGTAATTTTTTTTGTATAGTTTATTGTATTAACCAAGTGATTTTATAATGTAATATTTTTAAGTTATACTTATTCATTGTGTCAATATCTAAATGATACTAGGTGATAAGATTGTAAATAAGAAGATATAAATAAATCAACTAGTTATAAGTTTCTAAATAAAAAGTTACAAATGTCAGATTGTATTTGATACTGGATACAAGACTTTTTCTTACGTACAGAATCACTCTGCACTTCTTTTCTATGATTCCATCGACCTGTGAGCCGCCCTTCAATTAGATACTTTGTATATATACCCAACTTTTCGGAGATATATAATACTACTTTTTCTTTCTAAATAAATATAGAACAACTTTTGTGGTGGACCTCCAATTTTTACTTTAGATAGAAACTATTTTTTTAATCGTTAGTTTAATTTTTAAACAGCATGATATAGGTGAGTGTACACGTTAAAAAATCTACAACGTGTGACGTAAAACTGCTCCTTTTATGAAAAATATTTAAAAAATTGATATAACAAATACAAAATAATAGATCCTACTGTAGAAACTTCCAAATTTAAAGATACCCTCCAAAATCATCGAAGATTCTCATGATGAATAATAGCTGCTTTTGCCCCGCAAGTGGGAGCCCCCTTGTGTTTCTTTGCCAATCCAGCTTAATAGCTTATTGAAAATGGGCAGTTCGTACCTGCCACAAAGGATTCTATTGAGAGATATTCATGTGTCTATAGGGCTACTTTAACAGTTTAGACCCCATGTGCGGAGTCACACCTAAATAAAGAGCTAAAACTACTTTTCCCATCGCCGTATGACCTAACAAAATAACTGGTTGTGTGCCATCAGGTGGGTTCTTGTTGGACGACTGACCTTTGTCCTTGTGAAAAAAAAAAAAAAAAAAAAAAAAATCTTTCAACGTTTTGCCCAGTGATATGGACGAAGGCAAATTCGTTTTGGGAACATGAAATGGTGGGGACGATCAGAAGTTCACAACTGTTTGTCCTCCACATACTCTTATACAAATATACATTTCATGTAATTTCGAAATTCATTTAGTACCATATACATTCAAGTTGTGGCTGTAATAATTCCAAAGTTTGAAAGTTTGGGTGGCTGTGGTATGAGCCTCAGAAACAGTCCGCAGAAGGTGGGCTGCAGCAATATAATTCTTCTCTTTTTTTTTTTTTAAACTGTATTTTCAACAGTCGCATAATTGCTGAGATCGAATATTTATGATAAATAAATACAATTGAGATAAGAATTTTTGAGTGAACAATAAGAAATATTAATCGAAAAGGATTTAAAGTGAGAAAATCTTAAAGTTTTCACTTAAGTTGGTTCTTTTATTTTTTTTTTTTTCTAATCAGTATGCATTTTCTTTTTTCTTTTATTTTTATAATTTTTTTTTTCTTTGTTTTATTTTTCTTTTAAATAAAAGTTTTTTCCTATTTAAAAAGAAGAAAAAAAACATATAGAAGAAGAGAAAAGAAAATTTAAATGAACGGTTTTGCTTGGCCCGTGCAACTATTGGTTGCATAGCTATGGATCCACATGTCTGCGCACTATTTTTTAGAGAGAGAGAGAGAGAGAGAGAGAGAGAGAGTGTGTTCCCAGGGACCGGGACTAATGAAGGGCCCTCAAATGGATCTATAAATACCCCTTCAAGGGAAAGAGGAAAATTCAACTGACAAGCCGAGTGTCAAGCAATTTATAGTAATTGGTTGAAGTACTCTTAGCTTGATTAGAACTCTTTATTACTTGTTTTCCTTGTTGTCTTGTTCTTATCTCTCCTCAAACATGTCATCGTTCTTTACTTCTCTTTTTCTTTTGATCCTCATTTTCACCCAAGGAATAATCCCTTCTGTTGATGGAAGGCCTTTGAACTTAGGGAAGAGTAACGAACCCCACCTAAATGAAACAAAGATTGTTGGCAACTTTATTAATGGTGACAACGAAGAATCATTTGTTATCGCACCACCGAGTGACGGAGAAACTGATGCATCTCAGGCGCTGCCGCCACCATCTCCTGGGCATGACACCAGTGATTTCAGGCCTACTGCTCCGGTCACAGCCCCGGCGTCGGCCATTCCGTTCACAATTAATTAGGGCGTACACATATATCCTATATTATTGTGACTGTTGTTGTTGTTGAAATAAAGTACGTGTGTTGCTATTGCATGCATATGCATGGGGTTTCTGTATTGTGATAAAACTATTTATTTCTCCTGAGTCAACGTTTGTTTGAATAGATTTGCATTCCATTTCGTGTTTGAAGTAATATTTAGGTGTGTAATGTCACTGGCAATTATTTGGTAATGCAATTTATTCTGTCTGTCGTTATTATTATCTTTTTTTTTTTTTTGAACTTGTCTTTCGTTATTATTCAACAGTATATTAATCACTTTTTTTTCTTTTTTTTTTTGCTTGAGAAATACTTGTCATTTCAAAGAAAAAAGTTTGATGCCGGAACTTTTCTTATGGGAAAACATTATTCTACTTTCAAGAAACAAGAAAGTAGCAAATTTGTCCCAAATGAAAAAGATGACCGACATAGTTGAAAGTGGACGTGGTTGTATCAATGATGCTGATATTTACAAGGCAAAATATAGATCTAGATATAAATATGTGTGTGTGACACCAATACAGATGCGAATTTTGTACCTCTATCGCCGGTGGAGGGCCAAAATTAGAGGGCAGATCATGATCTTGAAATATTTATACTTCGAGGCTTACACAACTGAGAACATAGACAGAGTGGTAAGCCCTTTCGACACTTGCGTCCACCATGCGAGAAGTGTGCATGAGTTCGAGATGAGACCATAACTGTGGTCGTATATAATTAACAATCCACTTCAACAAAAATACACACTTACGAGAATACACCAAATTATCTAGTACGTCATCCCCTACCCTATAACTATTAACTGAAACCAACTAAAAAAATAACTAAAACTTCGAGGACTTATGATTATAGTTGACAATATAGTTAATGGTTATGATTATAACCATTAACTGCTTTGTTCGTTACTGTTTACCAGTTGACAATATAGTCAGATAGATATTTAGGGCTTGTTTGGTGCTTTAATTTAACTTCAACGAAGTGGTACTTTTTTTTATATGATTTTGTACTTTTCTAAAAAGTTAATAAAAATTATAATTATTTTTTTAAAATTTAATCAACTTCAACTTAAAAATTTTAACTCCAACCAATGATCTAAATGGAAGCTTAGTATTTTTATTTTTCAACGGACTTTAACTCTACTCATTTTTTTTTTTTTTTTGTATATACAACAGTCAGCCACTTGATATATATATATACACACATATATATAAATATATTTTTTATTTTCAAAAATCTTTTTTTTTTCCTTCCACAGGAGTTGGTGAGATGAACATATTTTTTATATTTAATAATTTTTGGGTGCGTTTGGTGCACCGATTTGGAATGGAATTTTTATGTTGGAGTTAGTTTATTTTTTAAAAACTAGTAAAAAGTTTTATTGACTTTGAAAAAAAAAGACAAAAATTGAATTGAAGTTTTAGAATCCAAACTTGATGTCCAAATGCAATGGTTTTTTCTTGGTCTCACCGAGCAACTATTGGTTCCTGGCCTAAGCGGCCGTCATTTCAGCATAGCTGATTTCTACACTGCTAGATTCTACACAATATAGAATCAAAATGCATTAAACTCAAGGATGGAAAAATGTCACCCGACTGTCACATTAAGGTGATTTAAAATAATTCTTCATTTGGACAATTTTCTAAAAAATATAGAATAAAATTTAAAACTAAAAAATAAACCAAAAGAAACTCGAATGAATTTTTTATGGTCATTGTTATGAAAAAAACTTAAAGTACATATAAAAGAGAAAAGGGGAAAACCCAACGAAGGAGATTCGTGGTGGTCTTGTTGAAGAAAGTGAAGGAAAAGTGTTTTGGGTACAAAGACAAACGAGACAGAAAACAGAGGATTTGAGGCATAAGGTATTTATTGTTCTTAAGGTTTTATTTATTCTGACTACAATGTTTGTTAACGGTTTCCGTGAAAAATTACCTCTAAAATACAATGATCGAATTAACAAGTAACAGTCTCATTAAGTTTTATTTATAGCTAAAAACATGTCTATTTATAAAAGATTTAACTGTTACAACGGACATAACTTTATGACGTAACTTAATGTCAGAATGTATCTTTTATGAAAAAAAGCTGTAACTTTTATAATAGACATATATATGTTCGTCAATAGATACAATTGTAGACAATAATTATTTAATTATGGCCACTAATCATAATTATTTTTGATCAACTGTTTAAATTAAATATGAAAATCATTTGATTATAACCATTGGATCATAGATGATCGAAACAACAATCCACGAAAGCAAGTAAAAAAGAGAGCTCCTTAACTCCTAGTGATGATGCAAAGGGCAACGTTGACCTCATAAGCGCCCAATTGCCCTTGTCCATGCACGTGTCCAGTATATGGTAGTAGTATAGTATCACCCACACACAAGTAATGTTTCATATAACTTGTTATTATTTAAACATTGCTTGTTTGTATTTTTCTAACATGGGACTTTTAAACTTCCAAGAGATATTACAATCTCTCTAACAGATCATGCGTCAAAGGAGGCCATGATGGAAAACTCAGGAAGGAGAGGGCCGCATGAGGGAGATTTAGGGAGTTTGGGGATGTGACGTATCAAGCTCAGGGAAGGGGTGGAGTTGCACGATGACAAGCTCAGGGAAGGAAGGAGTGGCCTTGATCTGCCGCCAGGGGCCTTTGTTGGCCAGATATTTATATAACATACTAGTTGTATCGAATGGACAAATAAAATAAAGTAAATATTAAAAATATTAAAAAATATAAAAATTTCATTTATTTCAAAAATGAATTTTTTATTTAAATTATCACATGATGGATTTAGGTCCGTCACTTGGAGGGCTGGGAAGGAAAAAAAAAAAAGAGAAGGAGAAAAGGAAAGAAGATGGGGCCAAATTGGGACTGAGGCAATAATTTGGGGTTATTTACGAAAATAACATAAAAAAAAAATCTTTTGAATACTTGAAAGTAGATGGAAAGCATGTTTATATATTGCTACTTTTGTTTCATGTACGCTCCCAATCCACCCTTGCCTTTTAGAATAAAAAGAAGATCGGTAGTGATTTTTTTTTTTTTTTTTTGAAAGGGGAGTGATTCTTTTTTAATATAAAAAGAAAGGACCTAAAAACTCCATGTACTCCCAGGAAGAGTCAAACCTATGCATAAATATTAGGTTTATACTCCACTAAGAGTTAAATATTAGAGGTCAAATGGGTTGCATAAAAAGTAAACCTTAAAAAGCAAACTTTTCGTTCATTAATTGTCGCCACTAATTCTAAATGTTTTACTGAGATTTTCGGCTCATTAAAGAATCTTACCAGCCACAAAACCTTTTATTAGCTGGATAGTTGTTTTGGTTCTAATCATTCTTCAAAGCGCACGAGCGCCGATTTCAAAGCGCACGAGCGCCGATTTTAAATTACTAGTGGGCTCCAAAGGTGAACATAGTTTGATTTTCATTTGCGTCTAATAGATATGAATGACTAAAAAATTTTCAAAGAAAAAGATCAGTTTATACGGAGGAGGAAGATAATTTTGAAAACTATGATATAGCTAATAATCACCGCCTTAGTAGTTGACGAAAGGTTTATTTTAATCATTAGGAAAAAAAAAAAAAAAGAAAGGGAAAAAGGAATTGAAATAAAAAGGCAACATGACTGGAGCTTTTTAACATTAGGGCTAGAGATATTACAGACGAAGACTTTTTCGAAGACTTTGAAGTGAATTGTGAACTTAACAAACGTATGCGCTAAAAAAAAAAAAAAGAAGAAAATTGGCTTTTGAGTTATTGGAAAAAATTAACAGAGGATTGGATATATATTTTAAGAAGAAAATTGAAAAAAAAAAAAAAAAAAAAAAAAAAAAAAAAAAAGAGAGCCTGGTGAGAAAAAGATCTCTAACAAGCTCGAGACTTGTAAGGAGGAAAAAAAAAAAAAAAGAAGGGTTTTAAATTGAGAATGTTACATGCTTTTGTTTGTTTTCAAGTTTTTCTACGTGTCTTCTTGGTTTAGATTTGTAAGTTCATTTTCTTTTATTTCTTAATGAAATTTTGCGTTCTTAAAAAATGACGGTTCCAGCTTGGAGGTGCATAATTTGAAGGGTTAAGCGAATTAATATTAGAGCCAAAGGGGTTGCATTAAAAAGTAGACTATAAAAAGCAAACTTCGTTCATTTACCAAAGAAGTTCTAAGCTTGTAGCGGCCATCAAATATTAAATACTGCAGCTAGATATGCATATTCAGAGAGAATCTTACACTGTTGGTGCATATTCATGGTGTTGAAGGGACTAGCTTAGTTCTTTTATGTTAAACATATCAACTTGCATGGCTTAAAAGAAAAATATTATCAAATTAAAAAAAAAACAATTTTAGAAAAAATAGCACTAGTATGGAACTGGCAAATAATCAGGGAGCGATCTTTCTAAGTATAAGAGATATGTGTGTGTGTGTGTACATATATATATTCTTGTGATGAGAGGGCCCACCAAAGGTTTATAACATATACACACTTTGGCCACCATGAAAGGTCCCTACATAGTTTTCAGCTAGTCTTTCAAACTTGAATCGCTTGAGTATTTCTAAGAGTGATCAAGTTGTTGCGCGCATATATATATATATATTTATAAAATAAAAGCTACCAACAAATTAAAGAAAATATTTTAGAAAAAGTGCACACTAAGATGGAACTCAAAAATCATCACGGAGGATCTTTCTAATTATATGATATATGTATGTATGTATATATATATATATATACATACTTGTGACGAGAGGCCCACCAAAGGTTTATAACATATACAACCATTAAGAAATTAGCACCTTGGTCACCATGAAAGGTCACTGTTAAAGTTTTCGGCAGTCTTTCAAGCTTGAATGGCTTGAGTATATCTAAGAGAGATCAGCTTGTTTCGCGCATGTGTGTGTGTGTATATATATATATATATATTACAACTAGTGCTACCAACAAATTAAAGAAACTGTTTTTGAAGAAGTGAATACTAACACCAAACCTTTATTTTCTTCTGCAAATAATTTTCTTTGAACTTGATTAATTCTTTTTGTTCTGGCTCAAATTCCTTCTCCATTTCTTATCATGGATGAGTGCAACCACTCATATGGAATGTGCTTTTGCAATTCTTATGTTATTTGCATGTCAGCGAATTCTTTCTATCCATTTTTCTGCCGAGGAGGAGGCATCAGAGAATATTGTCCCCCCAGTACCATCGCCAAAGTCTTTTCAACCTACAACGCCACCGAGACCAATCTCCACCAATTTGACAAACGCTTTTAGACCTACAACACCTCCGAGACCAATCTCCGGCCATTCAACCAACGCTTTTCGACCTCCAAATACAACCACTCATATGTAAAAACATCGACTCTGTTCAAGAGATTGCTATATATTGTACGTTGTGTGTCTATGTTTCACTAGTTGCTAAAATATGTAATTTCCTGTGCAAAATAAATAAATCGTGAATTTCTTAGGCACAACGTGCATGGATGCTACACATACCACACATCAAGACAATTTTTATTATGTGATAAATAAAGAGAGTGAACAACTATATTCAGTTTCCAATTCTACCTCATCGTAATTAAGCTGGCACTACTAAAATTCCTATACTATACCATGCTCATAACCACTATTTTATATTAAAGAAAAGAAAAGGAAAAAAAAAAAAAAAACGAGTCAAATTGAAAAACAAAATCTCAAATCGAATAGGCTTACAAACAACGAGCTAGAACCACGACCGGTTGCAGAAAAACTATCTATGATTTTCCCTTATATTAAGACACTCCCATTTAAGTAAAAATAAAAAAATAAAAAAATAAAAAAATATGACCTCTACCAAGGAACTAAACAGAAAGCAAAGAAAGAACCTTGTTTCTTTTAAAAGTAAAGAGAAGGAAAGATTAATTATGTAGGAAAAATTATAAACTTGCACATTAAGTAGGTACTTTGTAACGCTTTTAGCCAAAAAAAAAAAAAAAAAAAATTCTGTAATGAGTGGAGGTACACTCCATGTGAAGGTCTTCTCACTGTCGTTTACAGTTGTTGATATCATATTTTACTACAGATGCCTCCTTTTTAAATAATAATAATAATAAGGGTCGGTTTGGAACAATAATTGGAGTTTGAGTTTTGTATGTTGGAATGAAAATGTGTGTTTTATTAAATATAACTTAGCAATGAGTTGTGATACATAAAACAATGTAAAAAGTTAAAACATTTGTGAAAAATAATATGCAATATAGATCTTATTTCATTCCTCTTTTCTAGATTTCCAAATGTCTGCCTTCTCTAATTAAAGTTTGGACTCCCATTTCTTTTCCCTCTTCAACTGGTCCCATCAGCTCTCACATGCATGTTTAGGTTTTCAAGCTCTACCTATAAATACCACCTCCTCCAGGGAGGATGTTCGGAGTATCTTTCTAGCTCTTTCTCTCTTCAAGCTTATAAATAGTAGTACTCTATTTCATCCTGAGAATTTGATAGGAGCAAGTTAGCTAGCTAGCTAGTTTCATCCAGCATAACATATTTAATCTAGGCCAATATTGATTTAATATCCAATATTTCTCTCCGGAAAATGGTCAAATCCCCTCACATTATCTTATTTTTCCTTCTAGCCATTATCTCTCATGAGCTTCTCTCCGTTGAAGCACGAAAAGTGAAGAAGGACGTGAAGTTGATCGACCGGAAGGACTTGATAACTACAGCGAGTGTGTCGGTAGCAAGACCGGGCAGCTGCACCGCGGTATCAAGGAAGAAATGAACGGATTTGTATCAGCTTTCCGACCACCACCCTGGTCATAGTCCCGGTGTTGGTCATTCTATTAAGACGAGCATGGCGGGAGAAGTAGCAAGCCCGGGGCAGCTGCACCGCGGTATTAAGGAAGAATTGGACAGATTTGTACCAGCTTTCCCACCTCCCACCCTCTTCTGAATCCCGTGTCGGTCAATTTATTCACAACTAGAGCATTCTAATTAGCAATCTACTGTTCTTTTCTTATCATGAATATCAACCAAGCCGATAAAAACAATGTGTTGTTCTGTATTGTTATGTTATGTATGTTAGTAACGTCTACTAAAATATATTGTATTAATCGCATTTTCGTACTTATATGTTTGGTTTCATTTTTGTATATGTACCATTTTCACTTTGTTTTAGTTATATAAAATATTCGTGTAATTTTCTAATATATGAAATGCTCTCTGTTGACAAGGCTCAAAAAGAGGAATATTTTTAGGTTGATGCTTTGGTGCATGCGTTTGTGCCTTGAGAGTCGGTTACAAGCATTTAATTAAATCAATATTTACGAGACTTATGTAATTTTGTGAAGTACTTCTCAATTCGTATAGCCTTATTATAAGGGGTATTTATGATTGTAATGTTCAACTTTGCTAGAAATGAGGATTAACATGAACTTATTGAAGTTTGACGAAGGGATTATAAATACCTAGTGATCGCAAAAGACTTCATCACCAAACCTTTTATTTTCTTCTGCAAATAATTTTCTTTGAACTTGATTAATTCTTTTTGTTCTAGCTCAAGTTCCTTCTCCATTTTTTATCATGGATAGAGTGCAACCACTCATATGGAAATGTGCTTTTGCAATTCTTATGTTATTTGCATGTCAGCGAATTCTTTCTATCCATTTTTCTGCCGAGGAGGAGGCATCAGAGAATATTGTCCCCCCAGTACCATCTCCACCAATTTGACAAACGCTTTTAGACCTACAACACCTCCGAGACCAATCTCCGGCCATTCAACCAACGCTTTTCGACCTACAAATACAACCACTCATATGTAAAAACAGCGACTCTGTTCAAGAGATTGCTATATATTGTACGTTGTGTGTCTATGTTTCACTAGTTGCTAAAATATGTAATTTCCTGTGCAAAATAAATAAATCGTGAATTTCTTAGGCACAACGTGCATGGATGCTACACATACCACACATCAAGACAATTTTTATTATGTGATAAATAAAGAGAGTGAACAACTATATACAGTTTCCAATTCTACCTCATCGTAATTAAGCTGGCACTACTAAAAGTCCTATACTATACCATGCTCATAACCACTATTTTATTAATTAAAGAAAAGAAAAGGAAAAAAAAAAAAACGAGTCAAATTGAAAAACAAAATCTCAAATCGAATAGGCTTACAAACAACGAGCTAGAAGATGTCTCGTTCCACGACCAGTTGCAGAAAAACTATCTATGATTTTCCCTTATATTAAGACACTCCCATTTAAGTAAAAATAAAAAAATAAAAAAATATGACCTCTACCAAGGAACTAAACAGAAAGCAAAGAAATAACCTTGTTACGCCGCATTTTTTTTCCTAAAACATATACTTTTTTCTTTTAAAAGTAAAGAGAAGGAAAGATTGATATCAGAGTAAGATTAAATCAAGCCCCTAACTAGATTTATTTAAAAAAAATTACAAAGGTTTAAAGTAAAGAAAACCAAGAGATTATAATCCGAACATAAATCCTACCCAAACTAGAAACCACTTAACTAGCATAAATTGATGCCAAAAGGTTAAGCGAAAACTATGCCTCTGATATATAATAAACATTATTAAAAACCTTACTAGTAAAACCATAAGGAAAAAATCTAGTAAGAAAAAAAAAAGTGTCTACGGTAGTTAAGCATGCACCAACAAAATTAAAATAAACCCCCCAAATATACATTATCTCCAAACTGTATAAAAAGGGAGCGGAGACATATCCCTACGAACCAATTGGAGCAAACTCCAACAGAGTAGATCCCCAATGGAAGTTGCTATCACGAAACCCCAAAAAAAAAAAAAAAAATTATTCACCGAATAATTCCCTTCACGAAAAAAATGAGAGACTTTAGCATTAAGCTTGAATGCCCATTCCAGAGCTCTAACCCATCTTTTCCGAAGCTTCCAAGGCACTCAACAAAGTAAACAGAATAGCACTCAACCCATAGCTTAAACCAGCCAAGCTCAAGCGCTTTTTCTATAGCAATCATGAAACCCATACAAAAGGTAAAGAAAAACCAATCCGCATTGAGAAATATCATTTGACATGGCCTCTACATGTACGAAAAATGCCTCTACAGCTAGCAAGGCCCGGAGCTCATTGAGCCGCACCATCAGGATTAACCTTGATCCAACCAGGAAGAGAAGGAGGCCAACGAACCATTACATTTTCAGGAGCACGTGCTGGTTTAATAGAGACCCCAAAACTTCTCAAAATCAAAACATTAAAAGAAAGCCTGAAAATATATACATGAGTTGTCGACATTCACAATTTGTTTAGGGAAAATAATTAACATCGTGAAAGAAAAGTTATTCATATATATATGATAAAAAAAAAGTAAAAAAAAAAAAAAAAACAGAGACAAAGTAGTCATTTCAGTTTTGCAGAATGTACAAAATTTTGGCACTTGATAATTCATATATTTATAATAAAACTTTTCATGATGTGTATCATTGCTTTTTTGCTAGCTTTACTGAAAATCATGATATCATAGCATAAGAATATGATAAGGATTCACGAACCCCCCCTATTTGGAGATGAAGGATGCAAAGCCCCGAAATCCACCACTCTCATATTAAATCGGCTACGAAAGTCCTCCACAATGTCAAAAAGCAGGGGGGATAATTAAAGATCCACTTAACGCATACCCAAACTATAACCAAAAAAAAAAAAAACCCATAGGAGAATCATTGAGCATAATCGAGTTGCGTGTAGAACTGAACCTCTCTGATATTTAAGGGATAATTTAGCTGAGAAACAAAAACTATGCAACACGGAAAAAAAAAAAAAAAAAGGAAATTCCAATCCAGAGTATCAAAAGCTTTTTTGATGTCAATCTTGATATTCATATTCCCCACAGAACCTCCTTTGTCAAAACAATTGACACCTTCAGAGGCAAGGTAATATACTTATGAATACGACAACCCTGGATAATTAAACCCAAATTGAATTGGACTGTCGTGCTAGTAATAGTGGACAACTTGTCAGCCATAATTTTAATGATAATTTTGAACAAATTAAAGATTTCCTAACAAAATAAACCGAAAATTTATCAATAGAGACCATTCTCCAACTTTGGACTATCTTTTTTTCAATTGGTAATATATATATTGTGCCGCCAATATTCAGATCCTGAAGATTGCTGAGCCCTTCGGTTCTCGAACGTATATATTTAAATATAACATGGACTGCTTAAAAAACAAAATTCACGGAAGGTCCACGTAGACTTCTATAATTAAGGATTGTTATAAGTATTAGTTTAGTCGATCAACTATTGAGTGCTTAAATTTTTGGGACTATTAGTTTTCTATATCAAACCACAAGTTTATGGGATCACTCTGAACTCTCTTTTCTATGATTCCCTCGATCTCTGAACGGCCCTTTGATTAGATAATTCGTATAAATACCAAACTTTTGGGAGATATATATAAATATATATATATAATACTACCTTTTCTTTTCACTTGGAATAAATATATAAAAAGGCAAATATAAGTGTCACTTTCTATTTTGCTCTATTAGTAGGACTTAATTTTTAAATATTAATTAAATTCTTTAGTGGTTTGATATGTATGTGTTCATGTTAAAAATTTACAATACGTGTAATGGAGTTAGTCTAACAAATTAAAAAAAAAAAATTAGACAGCTAAAACGACAATTGCTGTCTACAATAGTAAAAAAAAAAAAAAAAAAAAAGAGTTCCTTCCATAAGAACTCCCAAATATAAAATAACCTTCCAAAACCTTCCACGTCTTTTTGAAAGATTCTTGTGATGAATAATAGCTGCTTTTGCCCCGCGAGTGGGAACCTCTTGTGTTTCTTTGTCAATCAAGCTTATTGAAAATGGGCAGTTGGTACTTGCCCCGAAGGATTCTATTGAGATATTCATGTGTCTATAGGGCTACTTTTTTTAATGCATACTTAAAAATAACATTTCTTATAATATATGATACCGTAGAAACTTTCAAATATAAAAATGCCCTCCCAACTCCTCGAAGATTCTCATGATGAATACTAGCTGCTTTTGCCCTGCAAGTGGGAGCCCTCTTGTGTTTCTTTGTCAATCAAGCTTATTGAAAATGGGCAGTTCGTACTTCCCACAAAGGATTCTATTGAGAGATTCATGTGTCTGTTGGGCTACTTTTTCTATATAATCCCATGTGCTGAGTCTGCCGACTCTACACCTAAATAAAGAGCTAAAACTACTTTTCCTATCGCCGTGGTAAAAGAGAACGAGTAAAGCTAGCTAAACAACATCACTGATGTTTCTCATCATTTGATGTGGCAGTCCATTTGACAAAACACATAAGTTTTGTGACTCCCACTTACTTTGAAAGAATAAATAACTTTTTTCTTTTCGTTCTCTCCTTTGGCATTTTTGTTTTCAGCCTCCCACCATCCCACACCTCCAATTAACCAAACCAAAACCCAGATATGATTTCTAACAAGACTGCAACTCCAACTTCCTTCGACGACCATAATTAGCACCATCTTCACCATCACAAACTATGGCTCTGTTTGACATTCAATCTTAAACCAAAATTTTCATTTCAGTTTTTGTCTTTTGCTGAAAAAGTTTTTTGTCTTTTCTAAAAAAGTTCCTTTTCTTTTCTGAAAAGTCAACAAAAATTACTATTGAAACTTAAAATTTTCAACTCAAACTCATTCATCAAACGGACCCTATATCTCTTTTTCACCTCCAAACTCATTTTCCTCTTTGTTTGATACAAATCATATGGGTTTGGTCATATTTCTTGATCTAGTCTATATATGAAGTAACCACCTCCACCACCATGTTTTCGACGCCGATGAGATTGTTGTGTTCTCTTTAATTTATATGTGAAAATATCTCTTTCTTCTCAGAGAGAAAAAATTTCCCAAAGTTTATTGTTTGGTAAAAAAAATTTCCCAATGTTCTTCAATTATAACACAAATATTTTCATCATGCTTTGTGTTCAGAGGAGAGGAAGGGTAATGATAACAGTAGAGGTGGAAAAAAAAATCCAGAAAAATAAAAATGAAAATTCTATTGATATATATATATATATATATATATATAAAGTGTTAAGAACCTATAAATTAGGGCTTTCGATAATTTCTCGTAATATACCCATAAAAAAATGAAAATATATAAGCATAACAATTACTCTGTAGATTTGAGTTCATCAGCTTTGTTTTCAATATGAAGTTGAAGTGAGCAGAAGAAAGTGAAAATGAAGAAGAAAGAGAAAGCAGATAGGCCCCATAAGCTTCAATATAAAGAGTGGTAGAGGAACTTCTTTTTTTTTTTTTCTTTTTCAAAATAAATGGGACCCACAAAACTAATGTGTTTTGCCAAATGGACTGTCACGTCAAACGATGAGGAACGTCAGTGATATTTTTTTAGCCTTACTCAAGGAGAACTATGAATATGACATCTATAAAAAGTAAAACAAAAAAAAAAAAAAAAAAAAAAAAGAAAAGAAAAAGAAAAAGAAGCTGCGAAGAAACAAAGAAAAGATGGTGCAATCGGGTGGATTTTGTTAGACAACTGATATCTTGTCCTTCTTAAAGAAAATCTTTCAACGTTTTGCCTAGAGATGGACGAAGACAAAATGTATTTTGGAACATTAAATGGTGCGGACGATCAGAAGTTCACAACTGTTTGCCCTCCACAATAGTCCTGTTCCCTGATATATATATATATATATATATATATATATGCATATATGAATGTGTTGTGTGTGTGTATATTATTCATATATTTTCCAATTCGTTTAGTACTATATACATTTAAGAAATTAATTATGCCTACGGCACGATAGTTTTAGTAGAACTTCAAGTTACGGCTTTAATGATTCCAAAATTTGAAAAATTTGGGTGGCTGTGGAATGAGCCGCAGAAACAGTTCTCAGAAGGTGGGCTGCCCGAATTCTCCTATTTTGCTGTATTTTGAGCAGTTGCATTATTGCTTAGATCGAATTTTTGAGATAAATTGTCCGATCTAAAACTTTTGAGAGAAAAAATTGTGCTACAGGTTGGAAAAGAAAAACTGTCTTACCAACTTAAAGTTCATAATCGAAAAGGTTTAAAAGCGAGAAAATCTTTTTAGTTTTCTTGTTGATTCTTTTAGTTTTTGTTTAGTTTTCGTCTGCTTTGCCTTTTCTTTTTTAAAAAATTTTGTCTTCTTTTGAATAATCTTTTGCTTATTAAAAAAAAGAGAGAGAGAAGAAAGCATAGAAAGGAGAGGAGAAAGTTTAAATGAACGGTTTTGCATGGTCCATGCAACCAGTGGTTGCAGGCTCATGGGCTAATTTCCAATGCATGAAAGTTTATTCCACATGTATGCGCTGTGCGCACTATTTTTTTTTAGAGAGAGAAAGAAGAGAGAGAGAGAGAGAGAGAGTTCCACCGGACCGTGATTATAGGGCCCTCAGTGACAATGAGGCTATAAATACCCCTCGAAGGGAAGAGGAAAATTAAACTTACAAACTGAGAGTATCTAGCTACAAATAGTTGGTAGCTCGATTAGAACTCTTTGCTTGTTTAATCTCCTAGTTAATTAAAATCTTTTCTTTCCTAATTCTCACGCTACTTATCTAATATGGCCTCGAAAATGTCATTCTTTGCTTCTCTTTTTCTTTTGCTCCTTATTTTCACCCAAGGAATCCCTGCGATTGATGGAAGATCTTTGAAATTAGAGAAGAGCAAAGAACCAATAAAGATTGTTGGTAACTTTGATGGTGACACGCAAGCTGAGATCAGAACCAACGAGGAATCGTTCGCCACCGCAACGCCTACTGACGAAGTAACTGGTGCATCTCCGCCGCCACCTCCCGGGCATGACACCAATGATTTCAGACCTACCGCTCCTGGTCACAGCCCCGGCGTCGGCCATTCCGTTCACAATTAATTGGGTGTTATATATATCGTCAACTGTGCACTGTTGTTGTATTTGTGCTTGAAAGAACTTACGTGGTGTTATCGCAAGCATGGGGTTTCTGTTATGTGATAAAACTCTTTATTTCTCAACCAATTTGTATAGATTATCATTTTATTTCGTTTATGCAGTAATATTTAGGTGTGCAATGTCTATTAATGTAATAATTTGCTAATGAAATTGCTTCCATCTTTCGTTATCTTTCAAGCATATTTATCACTTTTTTTTGTTTGCTCGAAAAATACTTGTCACTTATGTCAACACTAAAGTTTGATGTTGGAACTTTGTTATAGAAAAACATTATTCTACTTTCATGAAACAAAAAAGTTGTATGTGCAAATTGGTCCAAAATGAAAAAAATAATAATAATATAGACAGTTGAAAGAGGACGTGGTTGTATTTCATTTAGTTACAATTAGTAGAATCAATACATAATGCAAATCTTGTACCTCTCGCGCCGGTGGAGTGCCAAGATTAGCGGGCAAATCAACTTATTAGCGAGTACTCCACAATGATAATTATATATTAAGTTGCAGTATAACAATCTCACATTTAAGAAGTATCTTGAATTTCCATATAATTACCATTACTTATGATCATTTATTTTAAATCTCTAACGAAAATTTTTAAAGAAGTAATACTATTAATTATCATCACACCTTTCTAATCAATCAAAGATTCAAATATCAACTTTGAAGACTTGCCCAAATGAGAACCCAAACAGGTTGGTAAGCTCACTCATCCACGTGCAGGAAGTCCTGAATTTGAATTAAAGGACTCGTACTGCTAGCTTTATATATTACACTTTAATTACAAGTTAAAAGACATATAATTCTCTTAAGTGTTTTTTTTCCCCTCAAAGGAGCTGGTGAAATCTTTTTTAATATTTAAATTTAGCTCTTGTTTGGAAAGCAAGTTCAAACTATGAGTTTAAACTAAAATTTGTGTCTTTTCCCAAAAATTTTTTTCTTTTTTGAAAAAGTTTTTCGTCTTATCTAAAAAGTCAATAAAAATTACTATTGAAACTTAAATTTCCAACTCAAACTGTTGAACCAAACGGAGCCTTAATAATTTTTTCCCTGCTCGTTGTAATTTCTTTTGGTACCACCGGGCTACTAGCTGTTCCTCGCCTTCATTTCAGTACCAGCGTACTTCTAGCTGAAACTACACCTATTTCCTAAACAAAGGAATGACATATCATTCTTCAAGAACTCAATTTCATGTTTTTCTTTTTCTTTTTTTTTTTTCCCCTTGCTTGTTATTTCCCTTTTTTTTTTTTTTGTAATAATTTTTTTTAATGCAAGGGTTTCAAAAAGACATCGTCTTTGTATTGTTTACAAGAGGGTTCTATCTATCTGTCTTAGCTTCGAGATGGCACTTTCCAGCCTGGGCTGATTTTTTTTTTTTTTCCTTCTTTTTTCTCCTCATTTGTGTTGCTGCATTACTAGGCTATGGTTAGATAGATTTTGTTCTGAATACTTGTAGTTTCAGAGCTTTTAGAACTAAATAAAATTATCTAATTGCTCCAAGATATAGACCAAACCACGAAAATCTTGCGCAATAGCATTATTATTAGTAACTTTAACTATTCTCCAACAATAGGGTTTTTTTTTTTTTTTAAATGATAGTTTCCCACTTAGCGCTCGCTTTATATATAGCTAATTATCTTACACTTCTTTCAAATAAATTGAAAAAAAAAAAAAAAAAAAACAAACAAAAAACAAAGAACAAATTAAGAAGAATCACTGGCGCACTATTTGTTTAAAACTCATTCATAAAACATGCACAGAAAAGCCCTGTAATCTTCACGAGAGATACCACGTCATGGTGGGACTTGATTACATATGTGACCTTTATCTAAGATTTCAATATTTACTTCCAAATTAGAACCTGAAATCTGTTGTACCGCGTCATGATTGTCTTCTCGGTGTTGCGCCCCATGAGCATTTGCCTTCATTAAGTTAAATTCTATCAGACTCAAGAAACTACACTTTACTGATTCTCAGGATTGTCTCTCTCACTCACTCTTGAAAGAGTTGAGTTAAAAGATCTATTCAAACAGGAGTTGGTAGTTACTAGTTGTAGTGGTGGCCAAGTTTCTTGTCATATGGTTGTCTCATCAGAGTGTAGCTCAACACTCAGCAGGAATCCAGGGGAGCTGGACACACGAGCGGTTAAGAGAATCACAAGAATCATGTGGGAATATTCTTGGGAAGATTTCCTTGTTCAAATTCGAATAGAAGATAAGAAGATACACCGAGATCTGCTTAATTAAAGATAAGTCCAGTAAAAAATTGTTCAACATTTTTTTGTTGGGGTATTTTATCTAATACAAATCAACAAAGAGGTGACTAAACCAACACGAAAACATAAAATCCTTATTTTTGAACTCAAGCATTCTATGTACGTCTACGTAGCTCTTTAAAATTAATGATAATCTAACCTCATTCTTGTACTCTTACTTACTTTCTTCACTTTAATTTATTGTTCATGCGCAAGAGTTTGACATTGGTGGCTAATTATAATAAGGAGCGAGTCCAACATGTTCGATAAATTTTCACCGTCGACACATTCACTATAGCGAGGATTCAGTGAGATTGCTCACCTTAATTCAACCCATGCATTAACATGAAATTAACAACAGAGTTAGACGTAGATGAATTGTATAATTACTACGTACGTACAAAGGATAAATATATACACATCACCATGATTATTCCTTATAATGATCCAAATTAGTAGAAGCCATAAAACAAAGAAGGAAAAAAATAAAATAAAAATGAAATAAAATCAATGAGCGTGCACTACAGCTACTGCACAACAGAGAATCAAATATATGCCTTTCGTCGTTTGACTTTTCTTTTTCCTTGAAGGGTATTTTGTTGTCCGAATTAGTTGATATAAATAATATAATTGATATAATTAAATATGATATTTTCTCGAGTGTGGTAGGCGGCTGAGCAAAGGGGGTTCCCCAGTTCGAGGAGCCAACCACGTTATGTGCCTTTTCGCTAGCTTTGACGTTTCTTCAATTTAATTAATTTCAATGCCATCAAAAAATAATGGTGAGAGATTGTGCACTAATTTGCCACTTTGAAAGTTTTTTTTTTTTTGGGGGGGGGGGGGGGGGGGGGGGGGGTGGGGTGTGTGGAATTTTAGCGCTTTTGAGTTTTCATTACGTGCTTGTTTTGACCTTATTAGGTCTAAAGAGAGACTATATTAAATGACTTAATTTTGTGACAAAGAAGAGTGGTTGGGGCCTTACAAGGATTTTTGGCTTCGTGGTTTGACTTGACTTTTGGAATTATAGACCATGATTTTATTTTATTTCATTTTTAGTTCTTCAACAAATAGTTGCAACTAAATAAAGGATTCGGATCTATTGTAATCGTTGGTGTGGTGTAATTGGTATGAAATTTATTCCGAGAAAACAATTGGCAAATAATAGTAGAATATCACTAAAGCCTAGTTTGTCTAGGGATGCATGTGCCAAGCTAAATATTCTATAGGATTTTAATTAGGACCCTTTTGAATGCAAAAAAAGAACGAAGAGTGATCTTTGACGTATCTTTCAATAAATATTTTTTTTGTGCAATTCTTCTACTTGATCTTCAAAATACTATTTACTAATATTAAGTGGCTTGCTTAGTGCAGAATGGAGGTTCAGTAGCTGTATCGATCTAATTGGGATATGCTATTATCCTTTGATGTTAGTTGTTTTCTTTCTAATAATATTTTTGCTGTTAATTCTCAAGTTGAGTCTAAGAATATGATCAACTAAGAATGTTATTGATGTGAATTTTATGCTCCTCTTTGATTAATGAAGGCCAAATTTAAGAGGATAAAAACAACGATAATTGTGGTGATCACAGAGTAAATCATACTAATTATGATGAGAGTAGTTTGATTGGCAATCACATCACAAACCCGAATGATCCAGGATATTTCTTCAGCCTCAGAAACTACTTATGGTTCATTGAAAGAAATCAACAAGGAGGTTTTAGAGCTAGAGCTCCCAGTTCACCTTGTTGGAGGGAAAATAATGTTGGTAAGGTTATGGAGGCCGATTTAACAGAGGATCATGAAAATCTGAGTAAAAAGGAAGTGTTTAAACGTGGTGATTTGAGGAAGGTCGACAATTATAGAATTGCTCATAAGAAAATGGAGATAATTATCTCAAGATCTGAGGATAAAGGGGTGGAGCTTTATAATTTGCAGAAAGTTGTAACTACTAAACTTAATTAAAGATATATATATATATATATATATATGTATATAACAAAAAGAAAGAAAGAAAGAAAGAAAAAAAAAGACAGTGCAAACCGCAACACATTCCTAAAAAAATAATCAAAATATTGTGAAAGGGTAAATGTGGAACAATAAAGTATGAAATTCAAACTTTGTTCAAATTTACAAATAAGTTTGAAAGTTTTGATCTTTTAAAAAGGATGTTTAAAAGTAATCATTTTTTGTAAATACTTCCTAAAGAAAAAAAAAATTGGATTGGAAAACTGTCATGCGACCGTCACATGGAGGTGATTACAAGATAATTCTTCTTTTGGACCATTTTCTTAAAAAATTAAATAAAAACTCAAAAAACTCAAAAGTTAGGTAAAAACCAGATGGAATCCTAATGAATATTATTTTATGGCCATTGTTATGAAAAAACTTAAAGCATATCTAAAAGAGAAAAAGGGAAAACCCAGCCATGGATTAGTTTGTGGTTGGTCATGCGGGGGGAGGATATGACAACAACCTCGCTCAGGAAGAAGAGGGCTGTACAAAGGAGATTTAGTCAATTTTGGGATGTGACGCGTCAAGCTCAGGGAAGGGGAGTGGAGGCTGCACGATGACAAGCTCGGGAAGGGAAGGGAAGGGGCGGCCTTGATCTACTGGCAGGGCCTTTCTAGCCCCCCCTTTTTTTTTAGATGAACTCTCTTTCTTTAGAAAACAACTAACTGTAATAAAGATTGTTGTAAAGTTCAGGAAAGTGTATTATCCAAAATTAAATGTATAACTAAAAGTTAATGTTGGGGCCAAATTTGAAATGAGGCTATAATTTGGGGTTAGTTATGAAAACAACAAAGAAATCTTTAAAAATAACTTTCAAGTAGAAGGAAAATGACTTAAATATAAAGGGGTAACTCGTGCTGCTTTTGTTTCATGTAGGCCCCTTTTACCCTTGCCTTTTAGAATAAAAAGATCGGTTGTGATTTCTTTTGAATATAAATAGAAAGGACATGAAAACTCCAACTCCTAGAAAGTGACCTATTTATTAATTGTATTCCACTAAGAATTAATATAGAGGTCAAACGGGTTGCATACAAAGTAGGCTTTAAAAAGCAAACTTCGTTAATTAATTCTCCAACAATAAAAACATGTTTTCCTGTAATTTTTCAGCTCATAAATGAATTTTCGCTTACCAACCACAAAACCTTTATTAGTTAGTGGCTAGATATAGTTTTTTTTTTTTTTTTTGGGTACTAATCATTCTCAAAACGCACGAGCGCCAGTTTAAAAATACTCGTGGGCTGCAAAGGTGCAACATAGTTTGATTTTCGTTCGCGTCCAATAGATGTTAACGATGACTTATAACAATTCAACGACAAAAAAAAAAAAAAAAAAAAAAAAAAGACCCATTTACATGGAGGAGGAAGATAATTTTGGGACCTATGATAATTCGAAGGTTCGGGGTTGTAGATTTTTGGTCCGGCTTAAGTAGTTGATGAAGGATTTACTTTATTCATTAAAAAAAAAGAAAAAAAGGGAAAAAAAAAAAAAAGAAAGAAAGAAAGAAAAGGCAACATGACATAACCCTATAAATCTAGAGTTAGAGATTTAACAGATGAAGACATTTCGTAGGACTCTGAAGCGGATAGAGAACTTAGAAATTGAATGGTTGCTCAAAAAGACATGGAAAATGTGTTTTTGGATTCTTGGAAAGATTAACAAAGCTTAGATATTTTGAGGAAAAAAAATGAACAAAAGAGCCCTGATGTAAAGAAAGATCGCTTATAAGCTTGGAGTTTGTAGGTGAAAGGATTTTAAATTAAGATAGACCTTAATGATTTTTCTTTGATTCCTTCTTTCTTGTTTTGTTCGTTGATTGTTTTTCTAGTTTTTTGGTTTGATCTTCTTTGTTTTAGGTTTTTAAGTTCATTTTCTTTTGTTTCTAATAAAATTTTGGTTACTAAATTTAAAAAAAAAAAAAAAAAAGAGAGAGAGAGAGAGAAGAGAGATATTGGTCCGGCCTGGGGTGCCTACCTAATAATTATGTTTTCTAAGTCCACAATGATCACTAGTTGTCTCCTGTCTAAGTTCATTACAAAAAAAAAAAAAAAGGTGATTCTGGTATAACCTAGCAGTAATACTATACCTGATTTTATCTAAAGATGTAAAATTTGAATCTCTTCATCTGAAGTTCAAAAATAATAATAAAAAATAAAGTAGAAAAAAGAAAGTAAAAAGATTTTGTATGGAACATGAAGTTCCTCCATGTACATTCATGATAAAAATTAACAGAGTCCAAGTTCCAAAGTTCAAAAAAAAAAAAAAAGATGAATGAAAGAAAAAGAAAAATTGTACATGAATAAACAGTCACGTACATGAATCTCTATGTGTGTGTCGCTAGCCAATTCAATAAAGTCAATTCAGTTAATCTGTCCCATAAACTTGCATTTGTAGAATATTGCAAGTCTAACTTGTCCAAGTGCACTCGTATATTCATTTTCTTAGTACATCTTCTGACTCAAATTTGTCAAAGAATTTTGGTTAAGAGTAACTGTCCCAAGTGGTCCCCAAACCCTTTACAAGATGATTGGTCTTTGTTTTTAATTTTGGCCGAGCTACGACCCTAAATTCTCTAAATTCCATTAAGTTTCTAATATTTAAAAGAATATTTTAGTAATTTAACAGTAAATTTAATTGAGCCAAAAAAAAAAAAAAAAAGCTCACCCTAATTTCTACTTTCTCTCTCGAACCTAGATCAAAAATGGGTAATGGGGGACCCCGATCACAAATGGGAGGGAGGGGTGTGGAGCCTCGATTTCAAAGGTGGGGGGGGGGGGTAGGGTCTCATCGGGGGTGCAAAGCCATATCGAATACAATGGTGAGGGGGGCGAACCTAAATAAAAAATGCAAAGAGGAAGGGGTGGAGCCTAAGTTTCGATGTGGGGGGTGAGCAAGGTGCCAGAGTTGGTCGTTTTGGTGGGGAGGGGGGGTGGTGAACCCAAATCAAAGGGAGCCAGAGTTCGTTGTGTGGCTGGAGGTGGTTGTAGGGGTGGGGGGTTTGATCTTGGCAACAAAGAAGAGAGAAGGGGGGCTGGCGTCATCGAAGATCAAGGCCATCGCTGGAGATGGAGGTTGTCGCCAAAGGTAGAAAGAGAAAAGGGGGGGGGGGGACAAGGATTTTTGGTAGAGTTTAGGGGAAAGAGAAAATTAAAGAGTATTTTAGTCTTTTTACTACAAAATGATCATTTGTCTAAGATTTCATTAGAAATTTAACGGATTAGACGGAAATGACTAAAATTGTCAATATTCAAAGAATTTAAGATCTACTCAATCAAAAATAAAATAATAAGGACTAAATCATCATAATTAAAAGATTTTAAAGACTTTAAATCAATTAGTGTGTGTTTGGTTGGTTAGTTTAAATTGAAATATTTTAGTTGTAATAGTGAATTTTTTTGAATTTTCAGAAAAGACAAAAAATTTTTTGAGAAAAAGATAAAAACTTTTTAAGAAAAATTTTAAAAAAACGATTTAAATTAAATGGAGATGATGAAACAAACAAACTCTTACTCTTGATTTTTATTTTTGCATTCCTTTTAAAAAGTTGCTCAAAACAAGAATATAGATTTCTAAAATATGATGATCGCTTGGGGAATATTCTTTAATACAATTGCCTTTCTGGCGGCTAAACAATCATTCAAACCTGTTGAAAAATTAGCTAAATATTAATGCCATATCAAAAAATAAAAAGAAAAAAAGAAAAACACTTCCAACTTACAGGGCAAGGACAGTTGTCCTTCACTTGATTATTTATGCTGACCAAAGAAACTCTGGGCTTGTACCATCAAACATTTAGTACTACTATTATGCACTATCAGTGGACAGTACAGAAAGAATCCCATCTCTTTCTTGGCGCATTTCGGTGGTGGGGAGGCCAGCTCAGTTCTCTTTTTATTTATATTAAACAAATCAACTTTGGCTTAACATCAAGCCATTTCTATCATTCAAAAGCACATGAATTATTTCTTAGTAACCACCATTATCAACTACCATTTAAAAATTAACTTGCATTTAATTTATCAGTTGGAATTAAAATTCTAAAAGTAGAATTAATTTATTTTTTTAAAATTATTTATAATTTTTATTGATTTTTTTAAAAAAGATAAAAATATGATTAAAAAAATATAATTTAGTTAGAGATAAAACGAAGAACGAAACAAACCCTTTATTATCACACTTTGGCCACCATCAAAGGTCACTGCATAGTTTTCGGCTAGTCTTTCAAGCTTGAATGGCTTGAGTATTTCCAAGAGTGATCAAGTTGTTTTACGCATGTATATAATAATGTTAAAAATATTAACTCTAATATTAACTTCTTGAGTATCAATTTATATGTAATATTTTTATTGATAAATACAATTAATTGATGTGATAATACTTTAAATACTTATCAATAAAGAAAATGATAACTCATAAATCACATAGTTTAATATTCAAAAGATAATTCGAGTTGGTGTCTTTGACATCTATCAATTATATATATTTATATATAAATATGCCTATAGAGAACAAGCTACCAAAAAAATTAAAGAAACTAATTTAGAAAAAGTGCACACTAAGATGGATCTAGCAAATCATAATGGAGGATCTTAATTTCCAATTATAAGAGAGAGAGAGACACACACACACACACAAATATATATATATATATATATATATATATTCTTGTGATCAGAGGGCCCACCAGAAGTTTATTACCTACGAACCGTCCAAATTTGAAATTGGTGCTGTCCACTTACTTATTAGTTTATGGAATAATGAGCGGTTAGGATCATAATAGGGCAAGGTTCGGTTACATTATAAATATCGTGTGATCACGAAAATCTTCATCACCAAACCTTGTATTTTCTTCATCATCGTCTATTTTTTCCTTTCTCTCTTATCGTAGTGTTGTATAACAGCAAATAATTTTCATCTTTGAACTTGATTAATTCTTTTTGTTCTAGCCCAAATTCCTTCTCCTTTTGTTATCATGTATAGTGTCCAACCACTCGGATGGAAATGCGCTTTTGCATTTCTTATGTTGTTTGCATGTCATCAACTTCTTTTCATCCAGGGAAGGCCATTGCAGCAAATGAATAAAGAAGAACGCTTCGATAATATCGACTCACCATCAAGACGGATCTCTGGCGATTCGACAAACGCTTTTCGACCTGTACCTACAACACCACCGAGACCAATCTTCGGCGGCCAATATTATTCAATAAACGCTTTTCGACCTGTACCTACAACACCACCGATACCACCGATACCAATCTCTGGCGGCCAATATTATTCAACAAACGCATTTCGACCTGCACCCACAAGACCAGGTAAAAGCCGCGGAGGTGGCCATTCTTTTGCAAATAAGAATAATGAACTTGTGGAACAAGCTGTAAATAGCAGCCCAAAAGGCGACCAATATGTTGGCCAGGCTATCGGGAAGAATGCCGAACCAAATGCATAGAAGACGTACGTGTGTATATATATCTATACATCTAAATATATTTATGTATGGAGTCGTACTATTGTCGATGGCTAGCTTGTACACGAGAATAAGTGACCCCTAAGCAAGTCCAAGAAAGTCCATTCAATATATATATATATACATATATATATATATATTTATATATGAATTATCAGATTTAAGTTTATAAGCTTCTGTTCATTGTCTCTGTTCCAAAGATAACTATATATGGTACAGTGTGTGTAATGTTGTTGTTGTTGTTTTGTTACCAGACAGACTTCTTCCAGCTATTGTTGGTTTTGTTTCGTTCTTAGTTCTTGGTTTTTTGGGGCGTTCAATTTCTTATTGCCCTACTTGTTTTTAGGGTATGCTTTTTTTTTCCCCTTCTTTTGTGTGCGTCGATTTTCCCCCTCTTTATTAGTATAATTAATGGGATCGATAAATGATGAGAGTACTAAAAAAGTGACAATCTAAATGGAATGTCTCAATGCATCCATTGATTACCACCACCATCAAAAAATTTTTTTTAATTATTGTTGTTATTTTGAATAAATAAATTAGAAAGTGAAAAACTATAATATCCAATTCTAACTCATCATAATTAAGCTGACACACTGAGCAAAATCCTATACTTGTTGATAGGTAGCCGAAATTCCGAGTATCTCGGCATCCTAGCATGATTAGATACGCTCGTAGTCGTACCAGTGCTCGAGAATCTCAAAAATGTAGTTCCAGATATTTGAATATCAAATATTGATCAAGATAATTAGCCTAGTTAGAATCTACTATTTTGAAGATCATCTCTCCATTCAAATTCGAGTATGTAATATTTATATTTTAAATGTTTGTAAAAGGATTATCTCTTAAGAGGCTATAAATACATAGCAAAGTAGCCTCCAGAAACCCATCTCACAATTTGGTATATTACAACACTTGTAACTCTGAAAAATATAGTGAAACCACTGAGTGATAGAGAGAACACAACTAGCTTTTAGACAGTGAACCTCTCTAAATCTCTGTATTCACTACTTTCTTGCATTGTTTTACTTTATTGTTTTGTGTGTTCTTGCGACCTGATCATTCTCAGGGATCCCCGTCACCATAGAATTTGTTTGGCGAGTTTTACTCGTCAACAATTGGCGCTAGAAGGAGGGCCCATTAACCTCTGAAACCTTAAGAAACCAGCAAAAGAATCCCCTTCGAGAATGGTCGATGGCAAGACACCGAAACCATTCAAAAGAAAACAATGGCTAAAAACATGTTTGTTCGTGAAAAGATTCAACTGTTACAACAAACATAACATTTGGTCAAAAGGTGCGGAAAAAGGTGTTACTTTTATAACAAACATATCTGTTAGTCAATAGATACAATTATAGAGAACAATAATTTAATTGTGATCATTAAATTGTAATTATTTGATAAACGGTTTTGATTAAATTTGAAAACCATTTAATTCTTATATTGCATCATAACCAATAGAAACAACGGTTCATGAAAGCACATAAAAGAGAAAGAGAGAGAGAGAGAGCAACTTAGCACCTTGTGACAATGTGAAGTGCAAAGTGTGCCTTAAAAGTGCCCAATCACCTTTACCTACAAGTGTGTTCGGTGCATGGTAGTAGTATATTATCACCCACACACGAGTAATACTCCATCTAACTTTTTTTTAAAATTCATTTTGCTTGCTTGTATTCTTTTAATATGGGATTTTTAGCCATTCAACTTCCAAGAGATATTACATTCTCTCTAGCAAATCATGCACCAGGGGAAATAATATCCCTTTATTTTAAACAAATAACTATAAGAAAAATGAGAAAATCTCGGACACCATGGACAATGCCTTCGATGACAAGCCCACTAACACGACCAAAGAGACTCAAATGCATATCCTCCGACTGTGAAGCCTGTAATAACCAAAATTTTTTTTTATGGACTCGTGATTCTCTCATATAGTAAGGAATTTAAGTCCGCATTATGTGTTTATGTGATGTTTTATGAAAATTATAAATATCAATGTGAAATTCATTATTTTATTAGAATATGTTTGAGTTCTTATAGTTTCATAAGACTCAATGATGATTTCTGTTTTTGTTCAGGCCATGTATGACCAGGATAACTTATGATCTATATAAGACGGTACTGCTATATTATAAGCAGTATTGAAATTATCCTGCAGCCAACCGTCATTATGAATGCATAGTTAAGAATAAGGTATGAGATTACTCTAGAATAATCAGGAGTAATATTTGGAATAATAAAAGCTAAGTAGTTTCAAGTCCTAAAAAAACCTATACGCAATCCATTTAAGCGCAGATGAATTCTGGATTGCAGTTCAGTATTACTGTACTATTAATAGTTAAAACAATATTTGTAATATCTGGATTATTAATGTAATAACCGATTTTTCGATGTACATTTTCCTTATAAGGAATTTATTTTTCACTTTATGAAGGAATTTGTGAAAAAGCTCGGTTTAGGGCTTTTGAAAGATTTTGTGAGTTTTAAGGAGTCGAGAAGACTCAAAATTGATTTCTAAGTTCGGAAATGGACCTTTCAAGTTGAAAAGGTCGGAACAGTGCATGATTTTACGAAAGTCAATTTTGGCCGAAAAAGTCAAAGTTTGACTGACAAAAAGTCAAAGGGTTGATTTTACGAGATGTTGAAGAGCAGTATGGAAAGAGTACTGAGAAAATGTTTTGTGATCTAGATAACAAGAATATGCCTTAAAATATCCCTAGAAAATCAAGCACACCAAGTTAAGATAAAGGGCAAAAAGGGCTCGAGAAATTGAGAAAAAAAAAATTATACTGTCCAATTTTACACAGATAAATTTTTGTACTTCGGTACAGTATAAAAATACTGTGTATTAGTGAAACGCAGTATTAAAATTATCTGTGTAGCACAAAAAAAAAGGATTTTTGGAGACCAAAGAAAGCCAAACATGGTCCTTGTGTGAGGTAAGCTAAATGATCTCATCTAGCTTTTGAATAATGATTTATAAAGCCAAATTAGCTTAAAAAAATGTGGAAGCTAGGCCCCCACCTCCCCATGGCCGGCCACCTCATGTGGTGAGCTTGGAAATAGCAAAATTTTGGGGCAAAAATCATAATTAACCCAAAGTTTCAAAAGTCTATAAATACCCCCCCCCCCTGGCTATTCATTTTAATTAGAAAATGTGGGCAAACTCTTGCCAATTTCTTGCTTGAAAATCCGGAAGTCATAGGGAGAGAGAGGGAGGAGTGAAAACCAAAAATTGGGTGAGGGCTTTTGTTCATGGGAGTGTGAATTTGAGCTAGGAGGAAGCTAGGAAGAGTTTAAAAAATTTTGTGGGTTTTCTAGGGTGGTGGCCGAATGGGTAAGGAAGAGAAAGGGGGAGAAAATTTGGAAAATTTTTTGAGGGCTTTTTATCAAGAGGAGTTCGGCTTTAGGAGGAACAACCAAGAGCCAACCGAAAATTTTCCTTAGGTCCCAAATCCAAGTGTGGTTGTGGGTCAAGGAGCAAGGGGGAGAATGAGAAATTTTTGACCAAATTTTGCTTTGGTCTAGGTAAACCCTTGAACCCGAACTTTTAATTTTTTTCAAATTTGAAGTTTAAATTATGGTTCAATTGGGTTGTAAGGACTTAAGTCCATTTCCAATTTCTAGCCCTAAGTTGGTTGCTTGTGCTTGATTTGTAGATCTAGGGGTGTATGGCTTGAAATCTTGCTTTGTATGTGCTTGTTTGTGATGGATTTTTCATGCTAGATGATTAGGGTTGTATGTCCCCTAGTGTGGCCGAAAATCTGCCCTTAGGCAGCCTTGAAGCATGCTAGCTTAGGGAGGAAATTTTGGTGCTTGTATTGTTGGATGCAATGTTAGAACCAAATGCAAACCTAGGTTCATGGCTTTAGAAATTGGTTTGCATGGATGAAATGGGACGGCTAAGGGGTTCATATGGGAAGTTAGAAATGCTGTGTGCTTGGCTTGTAGGCTCCCGAAGTGGTCGGTCGATAAAGATTCGCGAAATAGGACGTAAATCGGACGTAATTCCCAAAACTGCCAATTCGAATTCGAATCTGGCCAGTTTCAGAAAAGTAAAAATTTAAGGCCTTTAGAGGCCGAACTGGGTAAAACTCGAAACATGAAAGTTTCTTGGAATGATGTTTCCTAGGGGACTGCATAAACAGAATCCCAAAATGAGGCTCCAACGGCCTCCGTTTTTACCAAAACCCGTGGCTGATTCCCCAGACCCAGTTTTTCAGGGTCAGCCAGTTTCAAACAAAAACTGACGCGAATATAAGCGGAACCAAATTTTTTGCAAAACATGAAAGTTTTAGCATTTTTCGAGAGCTACAACTTTCATGAAGACAAGTTTTTTAGATTCCGAATGGATTCTTAAACTGACACTGTTTTGTGAAGGGTGCGCAGGGAACCGAAAATTCCTGCACCATAGTTTTTACAAACGTTTCTGAAAAACTGTAAATGTTTTGAAATCATTGTTTCAACTATGAAAACTGTTCCAAAGGCAGTTTCCGACCTAAACGACCTTTATAAAGAGTTGTTTCAAAGATCAGAATTTTTTAAAAAGTTTTAAGGATTTTTAAGTTAAATCTTTTAAAAGTGTAAAAAGGTAAGGAAATGGAAATCTAAGATAAGAAAGTGGATTTTATGCTAAAACTGGTAATCAAGCCAATTACGGGCCATAACCGGGAATAGGACCCGAGTTACCGGGCTTAGTCCTAAAGCCCAGAGTTGACCAAGGGTTGACCAGTAGTTAATCCAAATGTTAACTTTGGTTGACCCACCAAATGGTTAAAGGTAACCTTAAGGGTTATCCAATGTAACCCTAAGGAATACCAATAGTTTAAATGGGCCAAGAAAAGTGGGTTAAGGAGATTAACCCAATAAGCTATGATGAAAAATAAAGCCCAAGTTATGAAGAAAGCCCAATAGTAAATCAAGAACTAACCCAAGAGATTATCTAACGTAGCCTCTTTAAGGGGATAATCAAGATTCGGATTATTCCCAAACAGCAAAAGGACTAGCTGGACGAAGTCAGGTATCTAGTCGGGGACATACAACCTGGTTTTTATAGACATGTTGGTTAGGATACCAACATTCCACAATGAAAAATCAAAATCTCACCTATGTCCTTAATCAAGCAGGGGAAGGCCTGCAGTTGTGCCCGGAGGCAGGACAGCTTCAAGTTGGACATAGAGAGAGAGGTAAGTACAACTCCGCCTACAGCATAGGCTTTAGTTGATACTTGCCGAAGTATGTTAATGTATGCTAGGGGTGCATGCAAATTTTATGTGTTATTTGTGATATGCTATCTGTGTTTAGTATGTCATGTTTTATGTGGAAAGATGTTGTTAAAATGATATGCAAAGTTTGGAAAGCATGTTAAGCATAATGATGATGCTAGTATGAATTAGGATTGTGTGATATCACGATGCATGTTCACTAATCCCTACAAGACCAATAAGCTCAAGAATAAGATAAAGAAAAGATAAGAAAAGAAAAGAAGGCAAGCGAGCTTACCGGTGTCGTACCACCCGTCCGAGGTCGGGTAGGGCTATGGTGTGAGTTGGATTGGGCTGGCCGCCCCAACCACTCCATAGTTGCGCGCCAGGTACAAACACCAAGGTAAGGGCTCTGAGAGAAAGATACGAATAAGCAAGGAAAGTAAAAATGAGCATAACTGGACCATACATATGATAGGCATTGTTAGATTATGCTGTTATAAATGATGTTATAAATTGTTATGTGTTGCTATGTATGTTAAATTAGAATTGTATACAATATGGTTATGTGTATGATGCGGACGAGACAGTTGTACTTGCTGAGCGAAAGCTCACTGTCTTACTCTATGCTGTAGGTAAGCAACCTGTCAGCAATGCATGATGCAAGATGGCCGAGCGTGGCGAGGTGCACTGTGAAATCGTGGGAAGTTCATCCTCTACGCGTTTTGATTTCTTTCAAGTTTATATATATTGTGTAAATATGTTTAGTCAAGACATCTTTTATAAGTGCACGTTTTTAATTCGTGTATAAAAAAAAAATTTCCGCTGTGTTTTGGTTCAGTATATAAGTAAAATAGTAAGTATGTACGCAATGTAACGACTTGTGCTAGGCGGGTCGTTACAATTAAGAAAATAGAATGTATATAGGAGCAAGTGCCAAATGGGACCCTACTTCAAGACATCTTATCATGGATAAATCCATAATTTTTGGGATTTTTGAAATTATGAAAAAGTGTATAATTATAAAAGGATTTTAGTCCAAAAATCCTCCACACAGCAGGCCACCTCATTGGACTAAAGGGCAAATATTTTATTTTTAGGGTCAAATGTGCAATTTTAAGAAAAAAATAATTGTTGGAAATTATGGATTTTTCACCTATAAATAAGTGTTGTGAGGTTGAATTTGAACCATTTAGTTAAACCTCCCAATTTCTAGTTCTCTTCCAACTTTCCCTCCCTAGCCTTAGAAAAAAAAAAAAAAGAAAAGAAAGAAAGAGAGAGAGAGAGAGAGTGGCTGGTTATTAGTGGAGAGTGTGGAGAAGACATTTATCTCATCCCAAGGTCTAGAGCCACCATTCCAACCCTAGAGGTATTCCTCTTAATCCACTAAGAATTTCACTAAGTTTTTAATTGAGGATTTATGTGTATTTCAAGTTTGGGTTGTAAGAGCATAAGTTCATGTTTCTTATTTTCTCTATGTTATGGTTTCATATGGTTGGTTGATGCTAGATCTATGCTTAGTCTAACTTGGTTGTTAGATTTAAGTATCGATTTGATTATATGCTCTCACATGTTAGCTGTACTCACCAAGAGTTTTTGAACGTACTTTCACATGTTTGAATGTGGATAATTTATGCATGATGGATATATGAATGCCATATGTGTGTTGGTTAAGGAAATTAACCTAAAAACACAACTTGGTAAGCAAGTAAGGTTACTAATATTGTGTTTTTCATGAAAATGGACAAGTGAATGATTGAATGTTAAAAATGAATTCGACCACTGCATATTAATGTAGGCTCACGGATATGACTGTTTGAGGTTATGGATGCGAATTTTTAAGCAAAGACCAACAAAATACAAAAATGTTAATTTTCGGATTTAACTGGACATTTTTCTAAAAACTTAATTTTGAGCCCCTTAGAGGCTGAATTTAGAAAAAGTTATAACTGTAAAGTTGTAGAAAATTAAAAATCTTAAGGGTTAACATGAATAGTTTTTAAAAATAAGACTTCAAAAGCCTCTGTTTTTATCAAAATCTGAAGCTGATCAGTACAATCACTGTACACGGCCAGTATTTTTCAAAAGGAGAAACGAGTACGTTAAAGGTAGATTTAGGTTTTGGATTAAAAACAAAAGTTGTAGATTCTGATGAGATCTACAACTTTAATGAAGAAAACCTTTTCAAATTCTAAACTGATATAAAGATAAAACTAGATTTTCAAAACTATGCAGGGTATAGGAAATTCCTGCACATGATTTTTAAAACTGTGCATGATACAGAAAATTTTTGTACATGCACTTTCAATCAAACTAAAAGGCTGATTTCAAAAGTAATTTTCAAAGTTTTACAATTTTTACGATCTCGGTTGAAAAGAAATTACGGTTTTACAAAGAAAAACAGTTTTAAAAAGTTTTGAATCCATTTGAAATTTCACCAGTAATCTTTGAAATGCAATTCCTAAGTGTTCAATCAAGATAATACTTGAAATTATAGAAACAAGGTATTTTTGAGAAAATGGAAAGATGCCCAAATTACTTAAATATATGGTAACAATTCTATGACAAATAGTAATTAGATAGTATACTGATGTATTATGTTGGGCTTTGTGTTTATGGTTACCTATGGTAGTCGGATAGGATACTGACTTGTTATGATAAGGTTTGTAACCATGATTACCAATAATAATCAGATTGGATGCCAACATTGTATACTATGATTGGTTGAGTTATATGGCAGAATGATTCTTACGTTCTATTTGAAAACAGGAATGTAACCTATTGATTCGTCTTTTTGTACGTTAGGACAAGAGCTTAGGACAACTTGTAAGTACAAATCTCACCTACAGTATGAAAAATAATAAATTATTTTCAAGCATGACATGTTTACATGTATACCATGATATGCCATGTTCATGTATATGTTATGTTTTTACCAATATATCATGAGCATGTATATGCTATGTTTTACTATAATGCCACACTTTACTATTATGCCATAGTTTCTGATAATGCCATGTTTTAAAATAGTACCATATTTTATAAACATGCCACAAGTTGTTTTATGTCATTGATCTTTATGTCATGCCATATTTATATACCACATGCATCATGATTAATAAGATCACAAGTTAAGAATCTTAGTCTTGAAACTAGTCTTTGTTAATGACTTCATGTGAAAGTATGATTTTAAGCATCCTCATCAAGAGTTAAATAACAAGGCTAAGACTAAATCAAGACAAGTAAAATATCAACCTTCTGCAGATCGTGGAGATTATGTATGTTTGAAAATGCTAAGACCTTCTGCAGATCGTGAAGGCTTACGTATATGATTCTCAGAATTATTAGAGATTTTGTAAACCCTAACTTTCTGTGGATTGCACGCATTTGGTACGTACATAATGGGCCCATACGTTAAGCAAGATAATAAGTTCATAATGGAGCATAAGAGACTCATAATTGATTATAAATGGTTCATACATAAGTTGCATGATATTTGTTATGCTTTGTGAGATCAAGTTTGTACTTGCTGAGCGTAAGTTCATTAATATATTTCATATTATAGGTAAAAAGCTTGAGCTTAATTGGTGGGCCATAAGGACGATGCAGCAAATGAAGGGCGGTGTGCGATACCACTACGTAAATTTTTCGGCAAGCTCTTTTAAACCAAAAATATAAATATATATTTAAATAAATTGTGTTATACTATATTTATGATGTTTGAAGACTTGAGTTAAATGTAAGGAGTATGTATGTCTTTATATTTTGGAAAAACGAGTAATATGTATACACGGAAAGTTTACCTATATGGACTAGTCTATTTATATGGTGTTTAAAAAAAATTTATTCTGAAATTTTCAGTAAGTTTAAGTATTTAAAATTAAGATTTAATTTAAGTAAGCATGGTAATAGCCTATGTAGTCGGGTCGTAATAAAGCCATCCCTCCCACCAAAATCATCATCCCATTATTCAAAGCATCTTCTTTAGGGCTAGTAGTCCGTTGACCAATTTGGAGGCGGTGCCGGGCGCACAAGAAAGAGAGAGAAAAGTTGTGGGTCCCCCCCCCTCCCCAAAAAAAAAAAATCTTTTATATACTTGTAAGTAGAAGGAAAATGATTATACATAAAGGGAGGACTCACCGGCTATTGCTACTTTTGTTTCATATACGCCGCCCATCCACCCTTGCCTTTAGAATAAAGAAGATTGGCTGTGATTTCTTTTTCAATATAAAAAAAGAAAGGACCAAAAAACTCCGACTCCTAGGAAAGTCAAACCTATGTATAAACTTTCGGTTTATATTCCACTAAGAATTAAATATTAGAGGTCAAAGGGGTTGCATAAAAAGTAAACCCTAAAATGCAAAACTTTTCGTTCATTAATTCTCCCAACTATTTCTAAATGTTTTCCTGAAATTTTCGGCTGATAAAAGAATCTTACCAACCACAAAACCTTTTATTAGCTAGACCTAGTTAGTGGTTTCGGTACTAATCATTCTTCGAAGCGCACGAGCTCCAATTTTAAAATACTAGTGGGCTCCAAAGGTGAACATAGTTTGATTTTCATTCGCGTCTAATACATATGAATGACTTAAAACATTTCAAAGAAAATAATCCAGTTTATATGGAGAAGGAAGATAATTTTGAGAACTATGATATAGCAAATAATTTGGCGGTTTGGCGTAGTAAATTATTGGTCCGCCTGAAGTAGTTGATGTACGGTTTACTTAAGTCATTAGAAAATAAGGGAAAAAGGAATTGAAAGAAGAAGGCAACATGACAGGAATTTTTTAACTCTAGGACTAGAGAAAACAGATGAAGACTTTTTGGAGGACTTTGAGGTGAATTGTGAACTTAACAATCTTATGCTTGCTAAAAAAAATGTGGAATTTGTCATTTTGAGTTCTTGGAAAAAAAAAATTTAACATAGTTGGATATATATTCTAAGAAGAAAAATGGAAAAAATAAAATAAAAAGAGTCTGATGAGAAAAAGATCTCTAAGAAAAAGGGTTTTGATGATGATCTTTGTTTTAGGTTTGTAAGTTCATTGCCACTTTCTTTGATTATTCCTTCTTTCGATTCTTATATTGCTTACTTTTGATTGTTTTTCTAGTTTTTCTTCATGATCTTCTTTGTTTGAGGTTTGTAAGTTCATTTGCTTTTATTTCTTTAATGAAGTTTTGCTTATTAAAAAAAGGATGGGTCCCGCTTAGAGGTGCATACCTAATTTGGGCCTCCTATTTAAGTTCATAAAAAGAAATTCGAAAGGTTATATAAGGGAATTAATGTTGGAGGTCAAAGGGGTTGCATAAAAAGAGTAGACCATAAAAAGCAAACTTCGTTAATGTACTCCACCTTGATGAAAGAGTAACTGATTAGATTAAAAAGTTGAGATACCAATTAATAGTAGTCAAATGTTAATTTGATATTTGTTATATTTTGATGGAGAAAATTAAACACAAAATTTAACATATAGATGATAAATTTGACATGAAAAATAGCACTTTATTGGAGTATACTTTAGTATTTCTTTAAGGATTTGATCTGTAAATATTCATGTTAAATTATTTACAAGGCGAAGCACAGAATCAGTTGAATCAATAAAAATCAATTAAACAGCTCAAACAAAAATTCCCGTAAATAATGCAAAAAAGGGGGTCCTTCTGTAAGAACTCCCAAATACAAAATCACCATCCTTAAACCTTCTACAGATTTTACGAAGATTCTGAAGAAGAATACTAGCTGCCTTTCCCTCGCAAGTGGGAGCCCTCTTGTGTTTCTTTGCCAATCCAAATTAATAGCTTATTGAAAATGGGCAGTTCGTACTTGCCACAAAGGATATTTCTATATATTGAGAGATTAATTCGTGTCTATAGGACTACTTTTTCTATTTAAACCCCATGTGCTGAGTCTGCCAACTTTATACCTAAACTAAGTGCTCAAACAATTTTTCATATCACCGTGGTGATGACTGTTTTTTATTATATAAAAAAAAAGGTGCAGAGAAACAAATAATGAATAAAGATGGTTCTGGGCCATCAGATGGATTGTCGTTGGACAACTGATCTTTTTTCCTTCTAAAAAAAAAAATAAATAAATAAATCTTTCAACGTCTTGCCCAGAGACGGACGAAGACAAAATGAATTTTGGGAACATGAAATGGTGCGGACGATCAGAAGTGCACAAATGACAACTGTTTCTCCTCCTGTAAATACTCTTGTTCCTTCATATATATATATATATATATATATACATACATACACACGCACGTATCTATATATTATTGATATAATTTCCAACTCTTCTAGTATTTTATACATTTGAGAAAAACTATCTTATCATCAACTTAAAGCTTCCAATCTAAAAGGATATAAAGTGAGAAAATCTAAAAGTTTTCTCATAATAAGTTGCTTCTTTTAATTTTTTGTTTGTTTCGATCAATCATATAAAAAGTAAAATTATAAATCATTTCGATTAAACGTCTTTCTTATTAATTTGAGAGTTCTTCTCAAATACAAGGAAAAGGTTCAATTCCCGAAAATGCTACAGAATCTTTTCGATTATTGCTCGTTTGAGAACTATGATTCTTGGCTTCCGGTTTGTTTTTGGTTTTTCTAATTTCTATTTTGTTCTTTCTCTTTCTTTATGAAAATTTTTCCTTATAAAAAAAAAAAAAAAGGAAAGAAAACGTAGAAAAAGGGAATAGAAAGTTTAAACGAACGGTTTTGCATAGCCCGTGCAACTATTGGCGGCAGGCTCATGAGCTAATTTCCTATGAAGCAAAGTTATTCCACATGTATGCGCACTATTTTTCTAGAGAGAGAAAGAAGGAAGGAGAAAGAGAGAGAGTACAAAGGGACCGCGATTATAAGGCCCTCAATGACAATGGGGCTATAAATACCCCCTCAAAGGCAAGAGGGAAATTCAACTTGTTACAAGCTGAGTGTCAATCAACTAATTTGTTGAACTCTCAGCTCGATTAGAATTCTTTACTTGTTTTCGTTGTTAATTAAAATCTTGTCCTTCCCAACTCTTTTGCTATACAACATGGGCTCAAACAGGTCATTTCTTACCTCACTTTTTCTTTTGCTCCTTATTTTCACCCATGAAATCCCTTCTATTCATGGAAGGCCTTTGAACTTAGGGAAGAGTAACGAACCCCGCCTAAATGAAACGACAAAGATTGTTGGCCACTTTAATGGTGCATCTCAGGCACCGCCACCACCCCGTGGGCATGACACCAGAGATATTTTCAGGCCTACTGCTTCTGGAGACAGCCCTGGTGCCGGCCATTCCGTTCAGAATTAATTAGGGCGTATACACATATCCTAAATTATTGTGCACTCTTGTTGTATTTGCACTTGAAATAAACTACGTGTTGTGTTATTGCATGCATTTGCATGGGGGGTCTGTTATAAAACTACTTATTTCTCATCAGCCAACGTTTGTTTGTATGGATTTGCATTTCATTTGGTGTAGGAGTAATATGTACAGGTAATGTCAATTGTAATAATTTGTTTATGAAATTTCTCCCATCTTTCGTTATTTTTCAAGCACATACCAATCACCCTTTTTTTTTTTTTTTTTCCCGTTCATTTGGTTGAGAAAATCTTGTCACGTACAATTCAAAACATATCCTACTCCCGTGAAACAACAAAGTTGCATGTGCCAATTGATCCAAACTGATAAAGATAATCGACATAGTTGAAAGTGGACGTGGTTGTATAAATATTGAAGGTATTTACAAGGCAGAAATATCATAATCTGATATATAAATGTATAAATATATAAATACATATGGAAGGACTTCTTTTTTTATATATAACAAATTGTGGTTACAAACAAAATTATAGAAACAAGTGCATGCTTTAATGACATCTGATAGTGTGCTATTTTATTTAACTTACTGGTTATAGCAGGTAAGCAATCTATCAGCCTTAAATACTAAACATATATATATTTTTTTTTATATAAAAAAGAAATTAATACCTAGAATCACCAGGTGTATCATGCTTTTTTGTTTTTGTTTTTGTTTTTGTTTTTTTTCTCAAACGCTTTTCCTATAGCAATCATGAAACCTATACAAAAGGTAAAGAAAAACCAATCGGCATTGAGAAATATCATTTGACATGGCCTCTACATGTACGAAAAATGCCTCCACAACTAGCTCATTGAGCCGCTCCATCAGGATTCACCTTGATCCAACCAGGAGGAGGAGGAAGCCAACGAATCATAATATTTTGAGGAGCACGTGCTGGCTTACTAGAGACCCCAAAACTTCTCAAAATCAAAACATTAAAAGAAAGCCTGAAAATATATACGTTATTTGTCCATATCCACAATTTATTTAGGGAAAATGATTCACATCATAAAAGAAAAGTTTCATGATATATCATGAAATTACAAAGTAACTTGTTATGGGTAAAAAAAAAAAGCAGGGAAAGTAATCATTTGAGTTTTATAAAATCTACAGAATTTTGATATTTGACAATTTATATTTTCATAATAAAATTTTTCATGGTGTGTATTATTGCTCTTTTGCTAGCTTCACTGAAAATCATGATATCAAAGCATAAAGTATTGGAGAGGAAAGCTGCAAAGCCCCAAAATCCACCACTCTTATAATAAATCGGCTACGAAAGTCCTCCGCAATGTCAAAAAGCAGAGGGGATAATTAAAGATCCCCTTAACGTACACCCGAACTATAACCAAAAAACCCATAGAAAAATCATTGAGCATTATCGACATACGTGTAGAACTGAAACTCTCTGATATTCAAGGAATAATTTAGCTGAGAAACCAAAACTATGCAACACCAAAAAAAAAAAAAAAAAAGGAAATTTCAATTTAGAGTATTAAAAGGTTTTTTGATGTCAATCTTGATAGTCATATTCCCTACAGAACCTCCTTTGTCAAAACAATTGACACCCTCAGAGGCAAGGTAATATACTCATGAATACGACAACCCTTGATAATTAAACCCAAATTGAATTGGGCTAACATGCTAGTAATAGTGGACAACTTGTCAGCCATAATTTTAATGATAATTTTGAACAGATTAAAGATTTCCAAACAAAATAAACCGAAAGTTATCAATAGAGACCATTCTCCAACTTTGGACTATCTTTTTTTCAATTGGTGTTATATATATATATATATATATATTAATTGTGCCACCAATATTCAGATCCTGAAGACTGCTGAGCCCTTCGGTTCTCGAACGTATATATTTAAATATAACATGGACTGCTTAAAAAGCAAAATCCATGGAAGGTCCACGTAGACTTCTATAATAAAGGATTGTTACAAGTATTAGTTTAGTCGATCAACTCCTGAGTGCTTAAATTTTTGGGACTATTAGTTTTCTATATCAAACCATTAGTTTATGGGATCACTCTGTACTCTCTTTTCTATGATTCCCTCGACCTCTGAACCGCCCTTGGATTAGATAATTCGTATCAATACCAAACTTTTGGGAGAGATACACACACACTACCTTTTCTTTTCTTTTGGAATAAATATATACAAAGACAAATATGAGTCTCACTTTCTATTTTGCGCTATTTGTAGGACTTAATTTTTAAATATTAATTAAATTCTTTAGCGGTTTGATATATATGTGTTTATGTTAAAAAATTTACAACACGTGTAACAGAGCTAGCTTAACAAAAAAATTAATTAATTAAACAGCTAAAATGACAATTTTTGTCTATTATAATAATTTAAAAAAAAAAAAAAAAAAGAGTTCCTTCCATAAGAACTCCCAAATATAAAATTACCTTCCAAAAACCGTCCACATCCTTTTGAAAGATTCTCGTGATGAATAATAGCTGCTTCTGCCCCGCAAGGGGGAACCTCTTGTATTTCTTTGTCAATCAAGCTTATTGAAAATGGGCAGTTCTTACTTGCCCCGAAGGATTCTATTGAGACATATTCATGTGTCTATAGGGCTACTTTTTTTTTTTTAATGCATACTTAATATATCATACCGTAGAAACTTTCAAATATAAAAATGCCCTTCCAAATCCTCGAAGATTCTTATGATAAATAATAGCTGCTTTTGCCCCGCAAGTGGGAGCCCTCTTGTGTTTCTTTGTCAATCAAGCTTCTTGAAAATGGGCAGTTCGTAATTGCCCAGAGGATTCTATTGAGAGATATTCATATGTCTGTTGGGCTACTTTTTCTATATAACCCCATGTGCTGAGTCTGCCGACTCTACACCTAAAGGAAGAGCTAAAACTACTTTTCCTATCGCCGTGGTAAAAGAGAAAGAGTAAAGCTAGCTAAAGAACATCACTGATGTTTCTCATTGTTTGACGTGGCAGTCCATTTGACAAAATACTTAAGTTTTGTGACTCCCAATTACTTTGAAAAAATAAATAATTTTTTTCTTTTCGTTCTCTCCTTTGGCCTTTTTTTTTTTTTTTTTTCAGCCTCCCACCATCCCCCACCTCCCATTAACCAAACCAAAACCCAGATATGATATCTATCAAAACTCCAACTCCATCTTCCTTCGACGACCATAATTAGCACCATCTTCACCATCACAAACTGTATCCCTTCTTCAAACTCATTGTCGTCTCTCAGTTTGTTTGGGTTTGTTTGATATAAATCATATGGGTTTGATCATATTTCTAGATCTAGTCTAGATATGAAGTAACCACCTCCACCACTGTTTTTCCGATGCCGATGAGATTGTTGTGTTCTCCTTAGTTTATTTGTGAAAATTTCTATTTCTTCTCAGAGAGGAAAAATTTCCCAAAGTTTATTGTTTGGTAAAAAAAAATTTCCCAATGTTGTTAAATTATAACAAAAATATTTTCATCATGCGTTGTGGTCAGAGGAGAGGAAGAGTAATGATGACAGTAGAGGTACAAAAAAAAATCCAGAAAAATGAAAATGAAAATTCTATTGATATTTATATACATATATATATATAAAGTGTTAAGAACCTATAAAATTAGGGCTTTCCATAATACCTCACAATATACCCATAAAAAAAATGAAAATATATCAGCATAACAATTAATTTGTAGATTTGATTTCATCAGCTTTGTTTTCAATATGAAGTTGAGGCGAGCAGAAGAAAGTGAAAATGGAGAAGAAAGAGAAAGCAGATAGGCCCCATAAGCTTCAATATAAAAAGTGGTAGAGGATTTTTTTTTTTTTTTTTTTCAAAATAAATGGGACCCACAAAACTTATGTGTTTTGCCAAATGGGCTGCCACGTCAAACGGGGAGGAACATCAATGACGTTCTTTAGCTTTGCTCAAAGAGAACACATGAAAATGATATCCATAAAAAGAAACATTAAAAAAAAAAAGGCTGCGAAGAAACAAATAAAAGATGGTGCAACTAGGTGGATTTTGTTGGACAACTGATGTCTTGTCCTTCTGAAAGAAAATCTTTCAACGCTTTGCCTAGAGATGGACGAACACAAAATGTATTTTGGAACATTAAATGGGGGGGACGGTCAGAAGTTCAGAGCTGTTTGTCCTCCACAATAGTCCCGTTCCTTGATATATATGCACATATGAAAGTGTGTATATATATTATTCATATTGTGACGCCCCCTTACTACGTAGGGCCGTCACTCCTTACCTTACATTACTTACTTACTTACTTTACTTGAAAATTTGGGGATATATATATATATTTTTTTTGACTTTCTTAAAACTCCTATCTCTTTTTTTTTTTTTGAAACTTACTTATACTTTATTACTACTCAAGTAAACGATTACTTAAGGTATTTAGTTCCAAAATACCATAAAGTATAATTTGTCTTTTACCATACATGCTTATATACAAAAACTTCTTTACATCAAAAGATTTGCGGAAACTATGCGTAGTGGTATCCATACCGCCTTCGTCTGCCGCCACACCGCTCCAATAATGCCCAGCATTAAGCTGTGGGTTTCTTACCTACAGTATGAAATATAACTGAATGAGCTTTCGCCCAGTAAGCACAAACATATCTCACAAAACATTTAAAACATCATGAAAAACATACATCATCATATGCATATGCATGAACCAATTATGTTCCAATTATGCATTTCTTTTAACTTTCTTACCTTTCTTATGGGCCCCTTAGTGTACGTACCCTTAATTTATAGCGCGCCGCTGAACGTAGTTAGATGGGGTTGCAAGTCCCTAACTACGCCAGGAAACACAAGTGATTACACCCTCTTACAAAATCGAGAAGGCAAATCCGTGACTTGTATATAAAAATCCTCCACCTTGGGGAGGTTGGTACGACACTTTACTAGTGACTTCTTACCATGTTATTTATCTTTAGTGAACATACCATATGATGTCACTACATGATAACATACTTTATATCTCATTAATAACATGGCATGGCATTCTTTTCATTCATGACATTTGCAAATATGACATTTTCATAAACATGGCATTTTGCAAATATAGCACTATTATAATCTTTTACAAAATAGCACTTTTTATCAACATAGCATTTTACGAAAATAGCACCTTCTATAAACATGACATTTCGTAAAAATAGCACTTTTCATAAACATAGCATTTTACGAAAATAGCGCATTTTATAAACATGGCATTTCGCAAAAATAGCACTTTTCATAAAACATGGCATTTCATAGATATAGCACACAATATATTGCAGCATATTTGAAAACCACATACTTGAACATAATTTACTAGTTTTCATACTGCAGGTGAGGTTTGTACTTACCTCTAGTGCCGTATCCTTAGAATCGTGTCCCTTAAATCGTCGGCAACCGCAATTCACTTTCCTGATATACCCAAAAATATAGGATCAGGATCCTTTCGTAAGGTGTTGGTGACCTACCAACACTCACATTTACTTTTGGTTGTATGTCCCCTATTCATGATATCCATCTAGGCCATATTTATCCCTATTCTTTATTGAACTTGGATAATTCCTTATGAGGTTACATTGGGTAACCTTTTTGGTTAGAGCCTTGTTCTCTTATTGGGCTTTGCTCATATATCCTTGTTATTGGGTTATTTCCATTAACCCTTTAAGTCTTAGCCCAATATACATGTGGGTATCCCTTAGGGTTATATTGGGTAACCCTTAAGGTTAACCTTAATTAATCTTGGTTCAACCTTTTGTTAACCCTTGGTTATCCTTGGGTTTGTAACTCGGATATAATATCCGGTTACCGTTCGTAATCGGCTTGTTTACCAATTTTACTTTAAAATTTCTTTTCCTTATTTTTGGAAAATCTTGTGTAATTAATCTCCCAAAAATCCTTCATTTTGCTTATAAAATTTCTAACCCTTTTAATTAGAAAATTCATTAGCTCAAATTCATTATTTTCTTTAACTTGTAATTTCTTGGTTGAAACCCTCTTTTTCTTTACTTTGGAGAAAATGTGAATTTCAAACCCGAGCCCTTAAAATTCATGGTCTTCGAAACGAATCATTTATAAAATCATTTGGGGTCGGAAACCGCCTTTGGAATGGTTTCCGATGCTAAAATGACCATTTTAGAACACTTCATGATTTTTCTAGAAAAGATTTTCGTGAGATTCAATTGCTTGATTTCGGACTCTCTGCGCGTCTCTCACAAAACGCACCCAGTTTAAAAATCGGCTCGGAATCTAAAAAACTTTTCTTCACGAAAGTTGTAGCTATCGAAAAATGCTAAAACTTTCGTGTTTTACACAAAATCTAGTTCGGCCTAGATCAGTACCAGTTTTTATTTGAAAACAGGTTAAATCTGAAAAACGGTGTGGAGAACGTCCCAGGTTTCAGCCACGGGTTTCGGGTAAAACGAAGGCCTTTGGAGCCTTATTTCGAGATTCTGTCCGCGCTGTCCTCTAGGAAAAGTTGTTCTGAACAACTTTTGTGTTTTGAGTTTTTCCCCGTTTGGCCTCTAAAGGCCTTATATTTTCGTTTTTCCAAAACTGCTTAGGTTCGAAACCGAACTGGCAGCTTGGTGAGTTACTTTGGTTTACATCTTAAGTTAGCATACAATAAGGGGGGTGCCTTGGCAGATTTTTGGCCTAATCTTATGGGACATACAACCTATCTTCTAGCATGAAAAATCCATCATTTTCATGCACAAATTTTTAAAGAAAATCAAGCATCAAAGTCAGCCAACCAACCTAACCTTATCAAGCACATACACCCCATAAATGAGGGCAGAAAATTAAATGGACTTATGTCCTTACAAACCACTTGAATCAACCTTAAAAACACTTAAATAAAGCTTAGATTCAAGGGGTTTAAGAGATTTTACCTCAACCCAAGTTAGGGTTTTGAAATCCCAAAATCTTCCTTGGTTCCTTGACTTGCTCTAGCCCTCGGTTTCTTCATGAAGAATGCATCCAAAATTTTATTTTTGTTAGCTCTTTGGCTGTCCCCAAAACCGACCATTTACAAGGGGAAAAATCCAAGATCACAAAAAGAAAAATCAAATTTTTCCTCACCTTTTCTCCTCTTGCTTGGTTCGGCCACCTCCTTGAAGAATCACCAAAAATTTTTCTCTCAATCTCTTCCTTGCTTGGCTCACGGATTTGGCACCAAAAATGAGATCCAAGAGATTTTTTTGTTAGCTTTTTCTTACCTCAAAACCGTGCATTATCAAGGATGAAAACCCCAAAAATTTGTCAAGATCACTTACCTCTTTTCTCTTGCTCTTGGTCGGCTTCCTCTTGAAGATCTTACCAAATTTTTTTTTTCACTTTGCTTAGTTCTTTCTCTCTAGAAACCGTGCACTCTCTTTGGGATGGAAAACCCAAATTTTTTCTTGAATCTCTCTCTCTCCTTTTCTCTCCCTAGCTGCCGAATGACCAAGGAAAAAGCAAAGCTTTTGGCTGCTTTGACAAGGAAATGAGAAAAGAAAAGGATGAGTTGTCTTGAATGACTAGAGTGGTTGCTTTGCTTGCCTTGAAACAAGGCTTTATGTCAAGTCTTTCTTGTCCTTTGCTTTTCTTCCAATGCAGCCGAATATGGGGGAGATTAAGGGGTTGGATTGCTGAAAAATTTTGGAGAGGAAAGGGGCATGTGGCAGCCCTTGATTGGTCCTAAAAATCTCTAGAAAATCCTCCTATACTTACTCACTTTTTGGTCCTTAAATCATGGCTTTATGCCATACCTTCTTGTCCCCTTTGACTTTCTTTTCTTTCTTTCCTTTGCTTTTTCTTCTTGCAGCCGAATATGGGGGAGGGAGGACAATCCAATTGCTCAAGTTTGGTTAGTGGAGAATGAGGTCACAAGCATGGGCATGGGTCCTTGGCTTGGTTGGCTTTCAAGTCTCCATTGGTTTCCAACTAACCAATTTCTTTTTCTTTCTTTTCTTCTAGTTGCCGAATTTTTTGATAAGAAAATGGGGGAGTCCACATGTGTAGCCTTGGGTTGGTGGAGGGTGATGTCAAGAGGTTGATGTCACCTTCCACTAGCTCTCTTAATGCCTTGTTTGGCTATCTCGTTCCTTCACGGCTCCTTTTGCGCTCTACAGTTATTTCAAACACTGTGATGAGCATTTTGATTTTATAATTTGATACAAAAATTATTCCATTAAATTTTTGGACCAAAACTCTCTTTCTCCAATTTTTCGGAGACCTTTTTGCCCTTAATTCTTTTTCGGTGTGCTTGATTTTTCTAGGGTGGATTTACGGCTTATAAAACTCCATTTTCGGAGATTCTTTTCATATTTCTTCATCATACTTGTAAAGTCGACGTTGTGACCCGTCCCGGTCAAACTTTAACTTTTTGGTCGACCCTTTGACTTTTTGGTCAACCCTTTGACTTTTGGTCAAACCTTTGACTTTTGTCAAATTTCATCCTTTTTCATTCTTTTTCCTTTAAAAACTTCATTCTTGGCTCGTAAAACATTAATTGAGTCTCAAAATCATTAAATGAGGACTCGAACATCGTTTGAATAAAATTATGAATTTTTTTCATTATCATTCATAATTTTTCATATAACACATCATAATTACATAAATTAGACTCTAATTCCTTATGAACAAGGAGATTACAAGTCTTCAAAATTTTGGGTCTTACACATATATTTTCCAATTCGTTTAGTACTATATACATTTAAGCAATGAATTATGCCTACGGCACGACAGTTTTAGTAGAACTTCAAGTTGCGGCTTTAATGATTCCAAAATTTGAAATTTTGGGTGGCTGTGGAATGAGCCGCAGATACAGTCCTCAGAAGGTTGGCTGTACGAATTCTCCTATTTTGCTGTATTTCAGTAGTTGCATTATTGCTTCCAACTCTTGAGATAAATTGACAGATCTAAAACTTTTGAGGGAAAAAATAATTGTGCAACAATTTAGAAAAGAAAAAACTATCGGAAAAAATTGTGCAACAAGTTGGAAAAGAAAAAACTATCTTACCAACTTAAAGCTCATAATCGAAAAGCTTTAAAAGCGATAAAATCTTTTTAGTTTTCTCGTTGCTTCTTTTAGTTTTTGTTTAGTTTGCATCTGATTTGCCTTGTCTTTTTAAAAAAATTTTGTTTTCTTTTTAATAATTTTTTGCTTATTAAAAAAAAGAAAGAAAAAAGAAAGCATAGAAAGAAGAGGAGAAAGTTTAAATGAACGGTTTTGCATGGTCCATGCAACTATTGGCTGCAGGCTCATGGGCTAATTTCCAATGCACCAAAGTTTATTCCACATTTATGCGCACTATTTTTTTTTTTTTTAAGAGAGAGAAAGAAGGGGAGAGAGGGAGTTCCAAGGAACCGTGATTATAGGGCCCTCAATGACAATGAGGCTATAAATACCCCTCAAAGAGAAGAGAAAAATTAAACTTACAAGCTGAGAGTATCTAGCTACTAAATAGTTGGTAGCTCGATTAGAACTCTTTGCTTGTTTAGTCTCCTAGTTAATTAAAATATTTTGTTTCCTAATTCTCACGCTACTTATCTAATATGGCCTCCAACATGTCATTCTTTACTTCTCTTTTTCTTTTGCTCCTTGTTTTCACCCAAGGAATTATAATCCCTTCTACTCATGGAAGACCTTTGAACTTAGGGAAAAGGAGCGAACCCCACCAAAATGAAACGACAAAAATTGTTGGCCACTTTATTGGTGACGACGAAGAATCATTCGCTATCGCACCACCGAGTAACAGAGCAACTGGTGCATCTCAGGCGCCGCCGCCACCCCCTGGGCATGACACCAGAGATATTTTCAGGCCTACTGCTTCTGGAAACAGCCCCGGTGCCGGCCATTCCGTTCACAATTAATTAGGGCGCATACATATATCCTAAATTATTGTGTACTATTGTTCTATTTGCACTTGAAATAAATTACGTGCTGTGTTATTGCATTAATTTGCATGGGGGGTCTCTGTTATGTTATAAAACTATTTATTTCTCATCAGCCAATGTTTGTATGGATTTGCATTTCATTTCGTGTAGGAAGTACTATGGACAGGTAATGTCAATTGTAATAATTTGTTTATGAAATTTCTCCCATCTTTCGTTATTTTTCAAGCATATACCAATCACCCTTTTTTTTTCCCCTTCATTTGGTTGAGAAAATCTTGTCACGTACAATTCAAAACATATTCTTCTCCCGTGAAAAAACAAAGTTGCATGTGCCAATTGTTCCAAACTGATAAAGATAATCGACATAGTTGAAAGTGGACGTGGTTGTATTAATATTGAAGGTATTTACAAGGCAGAAATATAATAATCTGATATATAAATGTATAAATATATAAATACCTATGGAAGGACTTCTTTTTTTATATATAACAAATTGTGGTTACAAACAAAATTATAGAAACGAGTGCATGCTTTAATGACATATGATAGTGTGCTATTTTATATAACTTACTGGCTATATAAGGTTAAGCAATCTATTAGCCTTAAATATTGGTCCAAAATGAAAAAAGTTGTTCGACATAGTTGAAAGTGGACGTGGTTGTGCTAAATGTTGGAAGTATTTACAAGGAAAAATCTTGTTCCTCTAGTCCCCAATGGAGCGCCAAGATTAGCGGGCAGATCAACGTAGCTTAACGAGAATTGCACAAGTATGAGAATTTGGACCTCGATATCATTTTCTTTTTCTTTTTCTTTCTAACAGTATGAGTGGGAACTTAGTGTGGGACTTGGGGTTGTAATTAGTGGATGTCAATCTAATTGAGATGTGCTTTTTTGTTCTTGATGCTAGTTGTTTCCTCTCGCTATTTATATAAAAAATCTCGCAGTTAAGAAGGTCTCTTTTTTCCCAAAGTAATTGTCAGTTCGAATCAATGACAGATACAAATACATCAACTTCGAAGACTTACACTATGTAAGAAGTCATGGAATTGAGTTGGGGCCGTGAATGTGCTCCAGGTATATGAACAATGCATTTCAAATGAGATCTATCATATATGCATGTATATAATTATACACATGCATCCAGCACACGGGAGGCTACAACACCTTTAAAAGTTACAAGCATGTCATCCTCTATCTTATAACCCTTTTTGCTAAATAAAATAAAATAAATTGAGGACTTACTTATCATAAGAAAGGACACAAACTGCTTTGTACGTTACTCTTCAACTAATTATAAAAGCCATTTAATAGTCATAGTAATAATTTCTCTATTTTTTAAATTTTTCAAGGGAGTTTTAACTTCTTTTTTTGTTTTTTGTTTTTGTTTTTTTTTTTTTTTGTTTTCTCTGTATGTACTGCCAGTGACGGAGGGAGGTGGTGGCCTGAAATTTGTTTCCTTTTATTTTTAACCCCAATTTTTTTTGTTTTTCAATTTTTACCCATATTAAAAATTAAAAATTCTCACCTAGCCCCACAAAATTAATTCTACCCAAAAAAATTATATAATTTTGTAGCTTTATCCCACTAAAAATTAAAAAAATTCTTAATAGCTCCCACTAAAGTTTTACCATTTAACTTTTTAAACTTTGATGTTATTTATTTATTTATTTTAAATTGCTATTCGCTCCCATGAAATGTTTGTCTAGCTTTGCCCCTATGTACAGTAGGAGTTGGTGAGATATATATATATATATGGTATTTATAACTTTTATTTTAAGTTCATTGTTTTTTTTTTTTTTTTTTCACCGAGCTACGTAATAGCGGTTCCTGGCCTAAGCAGCCTTCATTTCTGCATCATTGCGTACTCGTAGCTGATTCCTACACTGACAAATTTCCTAAACAAAAGAATAGCAACTAATTCATTCAACAAGCAGGCTGAAACTCAAGATCTTTTTTTTTTTTTTTGTAATTTTTCCCTCTGATTTAGTGGTGAGATAAGGAGTGATTTCATCTTGTGATAGATTTTCAGTACCATGGACACATTCACTTGCGAGACAATAACATGTAATTAGCAACAAATCGATAGACGTAGATGAATTATATATATATATATATGTATATATATTTAGTTCTAGTTGGAAATGAAAATTTTAAATTAGAGTTGTTTGACTTTTTAAAAATTAATTATAAATTTTATTGATCGTTAGAAAACAAAAAATAAAAATAAAAATAAAAACTAATACAAAAAAATACAATTTAGTTGGAGTTAAACTGTAACACCAAATAAAACCTTAGTATATGTGCAAGGGATCCATACATCATGATGATAATTATAAACCCCAAATATCATTTTTCTATTTCAATCAAATTGTTAGCGGAATCCATAAATTGAAGGACGAAAAAACAAATAAAATAAAATAATTTCAGTGAGCGTGCACTAAAGTTACAGAACAAGAGAGAATCAAATCCCTTTTGTCGCCTGACTTCTCTTTGCCTCGATGGATATTTTGTTGTCCGATTTAGTTGATATATAATGATAGTATAATTTATATATTATCTTTTCTCGAGTGGTAGGCGGCCGACCAAAGGGGGGCTCCCCAGCTCGAGGAGCCAACCACGTTATGTGCTTTTTCGCCAGCTTTTCAATTTTCATTGCCGTCAAAAAAGAAGTGAGATCAGATTGTACACTTTGTTCTTTGGGTGATTAATTTAGCGCTTTGGAGCGTTCGTTAGTTACTTACTTCAATTCCACGTCGATGGGAAGTGAGAGTTATGAGTGACTTAGATAAATACTATAAATTTTATTCAAGTCAACAATTGTCTAGAAGTTACAATTTGATGGGATCCACTAATGGTTTTACTAAATTCTTTATTCTGAAAGCTCCTGTGATCAAAATACCTCGTAGGATATGTGTGTTCCTCCTACTGCCACTAGTAACAGACACTTTTGAAAAGGAAATAACAAGAAGTTCATCACTTCTCAAACATGTACATGCATGGTATAAGCTGTGAAAGTTTTGAAAGAGAAGCAATCACGTAATGAATCTCGGTGTATCGCTGATCCATAGGATCTGTTGATAGGTAGCCGAGATTCGGCATATCACCCTATTCAGTTGTGACTAGATTTGAGTGCAGCAATCCCGGCCCCTGAGATTCTCGGAGACTTAGTTTCCGATGTTTGAATCTCAAATATTGGTCAAGAAAATCATATATTACTAGTCATAATCTACTATTTTGAAGATTATTTATACATTCAAATTCAAATAGGTAATCTTTTGTATTTTAAATTCATGGTAAAGTAACCTACAGAAACCTATATCAAATTTAGTAGATTATACCACTTATAATTATAAAAAATATAGTGAAACCCCCGAGCAACAGAGAGAACGTAACTAGTTTTTAGACTGTAAACCTCTATAAATCTTTGTGTTCTTTGTTCTCCTGCATCCTTTTACTTTATTATTTTGTGTGTTATTGCGGCTATGCTAGTTCTTGGGGATTTTCATCACCGTGGAATTTGTTAGGCGAGTTTTATCCGTCAACAGGATCAATTCAGTTAAGGTCTGTCCCACAGACTGAATTGAAGTTGCATCTATAGAAGATTGTACGTATAACTTCTCCAAATTAACACTCGGATATTCAGTTTCTCTACTGACCCAAATATGTCGAAGACTTTTGGTTAAGCAATCCAAAGGAAATTTTATTTTTGAATAACCCATCACAGTACATGCTCAAAAGGAGAAACCCTTGTGGCGATCACTCGGGGGAGTATTTTAAGTACCCGTGCCTTTCTGCGGCTAAACAATCATTCAAATAATCTTTTGAAAAATTAGCAAATTAATTAATACCATAAACAAAAACACGTCAACTTACAGAGCAAGGACAGTCGTGCTTTACCAGCCATCAAACATGTAATACGATGCACTACAGGTGGACAGTACAGAAAGAATCCTGTATTCTCTTGGGGCAATATTTCGGTGGTGGAGAGGCCCACTTAGTTCTTTTAATCATATTAAACAAATCAACTTGGAATAAAAAGAAATTAACAAATTAAAGAAACAATTTTAGAAAAAGAGCACGGTTAGAATGGAACTAGCAAATCATCAGCGAGCGAATCTTTCTAATTATAAGAGATATATATGTATGTATATGTGTGTGTGTGTATGTATGTATGTATTCTTGTGATGAGCGGGCCCACCCACCAAAGGTTTAAACATATACAAACGGTCAAAATTTGAAATTCATGATCTGTCCAAACATTTATGTTATTTGCATGTCAGCAAATTCTTTCCATCCATTTTTTCTGCAGAGGGCCAAGACAAATCTCCGGCCATTCAACAAAAGCTTTTCGACCTACGCGTACAACACCCGGCAAAAGCCGCGATTAATTTCCATTCCCCATCGCCGGGCTTCAGCCCTGGTGTTGGCCACGCTATCGGAATTCGGGAAGAATGTAGAGCCAAATGCATAGATGACGTGTATATTATATATATATATATGAATTTATGTAAACATATATTTATATATGGAGTCAGACTGTCGCCATGGCAAGCTTACGTTAGAATAAGTGACCTTAAGCAAGTCCATGCATACATAAATTCTTACCATATTTATATGCTTCCATTCATTGTCTCTGACATCGCTAAGTGTGTCCATGTATCACTATTTGCTACATTTATGCAATTTCTGGTGCCAAATAAAAAAAAATCATGAATATCTTAGGCAGAACGTGCATGGATACGACACATACCACACATCAAGACAAGCATTAGTACTGTTATTATCATCATAATTATTACTATTATTATTTTGAGAAATAAAGAGAGTGCACAACTATACATACACTAGTAGAAAAGGAACATTAAACATCACTCAATAGATATCAGTTTGTTGAAAACCGACGTCTAAAGCCGCTCAATAGACGTCTCTTTTTAAAAACTAACGTCAAAAGCCCTCCTTTTAATTCACATAGACTATATATGTCTGTTGATTAAAAAAAAATGACTTCTAAAGTATAAGGGTGAAAATATGAAAATTAAGAGTTACCACCCAACTCATGATCAACCATACCAAATTTGAGTTTTGTAAATTGTAATCTTGACTTTCTTGATAAGACCCAATAAAAACCTGTGAATCTACATATATTTTAAAGAAGAAAAAAAATAAAAAGGTCTTATATTGTAATAACCCGCCTAGCACAGGCCATTACCTTACATACATACTTACTTATAGGGCCAAAACACAACGGAAATTTTTTTTTTTATATACACGATTTAAAACGTGCAATCTTAAAATAGATGTCTTGAAATAAACATATTTACATAACATAAGTACTTAAGTTTCAAAACGCGTAACGGCTGAATATCCCACGATTTCACAGTGCACCTCGCCACGCTCCGCCACCTTGCATCAAGTATTGCTGACAGGCTGCTTACCTACAGCATAGATGTAAGACAGTGAGCTTTCGCTCAGCAAGTACAACTGTCTCGTCCGCGACATACATATACTCATACATAGCATTTCATAAAATTCGTAACCTCAATCATAATGGCATAACCTAACAATGCCTAACATATGCATGGTCCAGTTATGCTCATTTTTACTTTTTTTGCTTATCTTTCTTTTAGGGCACTTACCTTGGTGTTCGTACCCAGCGCGCAACTATGGAGTAGTTGGGGCGGCCAGCCCAATCCAACTCACACCATAGTCCTATCCGACCTCGGACGGGTGGTACTACACCGGCAAGCTCGCTTGCCTTCTTCTTTCTTTCTTTCTTTTTCTTTAACTCAATCTTGAGTTCATTAGTCTCATAGGGATTAGTGAACATGCATCGTAATGTCTCACAATCCTAATTCATTCTAGCAATCACTTCATGCTTAACATGCTTTCTATTGATCAACATTTAACATGGCATACTAACACATATAGCATGGCAATTAACATATTGCAAAGCATCACGTAGCATACACCCTTAGCATACATCTAATCTTACTTTGGCAAGCATCAACTAAAGCCTATGCTGTAGACGGAGTTGTACTTACCTCTTTTGCTATGTCCTCACTGTCGCTGTCCTGCCTTGGAGTACAGCTACAAGCCCTCTCCTGCTTGAGAAATGACATAGGTGAGATTCTGTTTCTTGTTGTAGAATGTTGGTGCCCTAACCAACATACCTACTAAACCTAGTTGTATGTCCCCTACTATATCTAACTTCGTCCATATAGGCCTTTTACTGTTTGGGAATAATTTGAACTTGGTTATCCCCTTTAAGAGGCTACGTTGGATAACCTCTTGGGTTAGATCCTTGATCTACTATTGGGTTTCTTTAAACTTTGGGCTTTAACCTCTCATTATAGCTTATTGGGTTAATCTCCTTAACCCATTTTTCTTGGCCCATTTTTAAATTATGGCAGCCCTTAGGGTTACATTGGATAACCCTTAAGGTTACTCTAATCCACTTGTTGGGTCGACCAAAGTTAACATTTGGTCTACTACTGGTCAACCCTTGTCAATTCTGGGCTCTTAGGGGCTAAGCCTGGTAACTCGGGTCCTATTCCCGGCTACGGCCCGTAATCGGCTTAATTACCATTTTTATCCTGAAAATTCATCTCTTATCTCAAAACTCCATTTCTTATCTTAACTTAGCATTTTCTCATCTAAATTTTCTATTTTCTTACCTTTTTATGCTTTTAAAAGGTTTAACTTTAAAATCCTTTAAACTCTTGGTAAAAACTCCGATCTTTGAAAACAATTTTAATAAAGGTCATTTATGGTCGAGAACTGCCTTTGAAACAGTTTTCGTAGCTAAAATAGTAGTTTAAAAACACTTTACAGTTTTTAAAAAACATTTTGTAAAACTAAGGTGCAGGAATTTTTGGATTCCCTGCGCACCTTCCATAAAATGCATCCAGTTTAAAAATCCGTTGGGAATCTGAAAAACTTGTTTTCACAAAGTTGTAGCTCTCGAAAAAATGCTAAAACTTTTGTGTTTTATGAAAAATCTAGTTCTGCTTGCATTAGTACCATTTTTCATTTGAAAACTGCTGACCCTGAAAAACTGGTTGAAAACTGGGCATGGGAATCAGCCACAGGTTTTTCTAAAAACGTAGGCTATTGGAGCCTCATTTTGATATTCTGTCCACGTTGTCCTCTAGGAAAAATTGATCCGAGAAACTTTTATGTTTCGAGTTTTATCCCATTCGGCCTCTAGAAGCCTTAAAATTTCACTTTTCCGAAACTGGCCAGATTCGAATCCGAATTTGACAGTTTTGGGTTTACGTCCTATTTCGCGATTCTATCTCGATCGACCATTTCGGGAGCTTACGAGTCAAACACACAACGTTTCTAATATCCCATTCAAACCCATAATCCATTCCATACAGTCCATACAAAACAGTTTCTAAAGCCATGAACCAAGGCTTCTGCTTGGTTCTAGCCTAGCATATCTCACTTTCAAGTATCCACATACAACCCTAGACTAACATGCATCAATTGGCTGCCTAGGGCAGATTTCGGCCACACATTGGGGGACATACAACCTAAGTCTTCTAACAAGAAAATCAATCATCAATCAAACATAAATCAAGCAAGAATCAAGCCAATCAAACCCTAGATCTAACAAATCAAGCACACACCAAGATTAGAGCACAAATTTGAAAATGAACTTAAGTCCTTACAATCCAATTGAATCCTCAAATTAAACTTGAAATTGAGCTTAAAATTAGAGGGTTAGGGTTTTAGAAATTACCTAGACCAAAGCCAAGTTTGGTCACCCAAAATTTCTCCTTCTCCCCTTTATGCTCTAGACCCATGGCCACACCAATATGTGGGATCTAAGAAAAATTTTTGTTGGCTCTTGCTTGCTCCTCCTAAAGCCGAACTCCACAAGTAAAAGCCTAAGAAAATTTCAACTTTCACTCACCCCTTTCTCCTCCCTCTCTTGTTCGGCCACCCCTTGGAAAATCCACAAGATCTTTCTCAAACTTTTCCTTGTTTTCCCCCTTGCAAAACCGACCCTCAAGGAATAAAAGTCCTCAATCAATTTTGGTTTTTCACTCCTCTCTCTCACCCTCCTTGGCTGCTGAAATTCTAAGGAGAATTTGCAAGAGTTTGGCTACAAATTCTCATTAAAAGGAATAGGGAAATAAGGGGGGTATTTATAGGCAATTGGGAGCTTTTGGTTAATTGGATTTTGGCCCCAACATTTTGGCTTTTTCTTCCTTTTTCCATGAGGTTGCCGAACTTTCTTGTGGTGGGGGAGGCTCCACATATGGCAAGCTTGAGTTAGTGGATAATGAGGTCATGAGGTATGGGTAAGAGGACATCCCTTGCTAAGCCTTGTTTGGCTCCTATTCTCCAAAGAACCCCATTTTTTTTTCTTTGTGCTTCACAGATAATTATAATATTGTGGTTCACCAATCCACAATATTTTTATCCTGTACTGTAGTACAAATTTTTACCTGTGTGAATTTTCGGACCGAATAATTTTTCTCTCAATTTTTCGAGTCCTATATGCCCTTAACTTTAATTTGGTGTGCTTAATTTTTCTAAGGACATTTTACGGCCTATTCTTGCTATCTAGCTCATAAAACATTATTCTCAAAATTCATTCTGTACTGTACTTTAAATTCTCGTAAAGTCAACTCTTTGACTTTTTGTTGGTCAAACTTTGACTTTTCCGGTCAAAGTTGACTTTCGTAAAAACATGCACTGTTGCGGCCCTTTTGACTTGAAAAGTCCGTTTTCGAGCTTAGAAATCAATTTTGAGTTTTCTCGACCCATTAAAACTCACAAAATCTTTCAAAAGCCCTCAATCGAGCTTTTTCACAAATATTTTCATAAGATGAAAATAATTTCTTTAAAAGAAATATGTACACTGAAAAATTCGAATATTACATATATATTATTACCGTGATATGTCGGTTTTTTTTTTCTAGTATTAGTTCTATTATTATATCATGAGATATTTTTCTATTCCTCAAAAAGGATATTTGTAGGTTTTTTTTAATTGATAAATTTAGGAATTGAAATTTGAATATTATGTAAAAGACTGGTTATTTGTTTTGGCGAAAATGTAAAGCAGTAGATAAAATATTCGAAACTGTTTTTGGAAAAAAAAAAAAAAAAAAAAAAAAAAAACCAACAACAAAAAACAACTTCTAAGAAGAGGGGAAAAGGAAACCAAACCCAAAAAAAAAAGTGAGGAGTTTCTTTTTTTCATTCAAATTTGAAAAAATTACCCTCCACAATCTACTTTCTACCGTACTAATAGGAAGCAAGTAACCAACCCCACTTATAAATTCTAATCCCCGCTTATTGTACTAATAGGAACAACAATTCTCATTCTAAATTTATGCATGCATATATGCTGATATAATTCATTATCTGTTCTTTTTCCTTTTCTTTTTCTTTTTTTTTTTTTTTTTTTTTTTTTGAAAAGGTATCAGTATGGTATTTGTATGACTACATTGGGTCTTTACTACTGTGATGGAGGCCCTGAAAAACCGACATCTTATTGTATAATCTTGTATATATTAGTATCCCAATTTAGATCCTGTAAGCAATGGGGACACAAATTGTATACAATTGTGAACTATTTAGTTTCTCTTTTTCGTTAATATTAGTTGACCTGCTTTATACTGACTTTAATAATTTTATGATCAACAGGTTAGATTCCTTAAGGTCATGCAAGTTCAAAATCGAGTTATAATATGTAATTGCAGAAGCTCCCCCAACAAATAAAGCTGGTGAAGATATATGGAGATCAAGGCGTTAATTCAAATCCCAGCCTTGGATTAATTTGGCAATGGCAAATCTATTTTTCTACATTTTTTCTATTGAATAAATGCTATATAAACTGTCGTCACCATTTTGTACGGCTTGAAATCTTTCGCTTGATTTAGTGGTATATTTTTAATTTGAATTGCAGTCATGGTTCTTCAAAACTTTTCGGTGCAAGACTGGTTGATGGACGGGGCTTAGGTTATTTTCTTATTCCATGTAAAAGCTTTAAATTACCCGTATACAATGCCATTTTCTTTTTCATTTTTAATAGTTTAATTACTTGCCAGAACCTTTCATTATGTGGTGCATGTGTAATTTAGGCCTTTTCCTTAATCATTTTAATCATTGTTTTTAAATGATCTATATTCTATGACGATGATTTTTTTTTTTCCCCTTTTTGGCAACATCTACCATGATGGTTTGAATCTTCTTAGGGAGTAAGTAATTTTGGTTACATTATATGAATTTCTTTTTTCTTTTTCTTTTTCTTTTTTTTAAACCAACTTTTAACGTTGCTCCTAAATAACCGGGTCTATAGTCATCCTTTTAACATCAATCAAAAACTGACGTCTTTGACTGATACTTTTAACGTCACCTGCTTAGACATCACTTTTATAAGCGACATTAAAACCCTTCAATGTAATGTTGCTATTTAACTGACCTTAAATGTCATATTTTTACTAGTGATAATATCCAATTCTCCCTCATCGTAATTATACTGGCACTACTAAAAGTCCTATACTATACCATGTTCGTAACCACTATTATTATTCATTAATTAAAGAAAAGAAAACACAATGAGTCGAATTGAAAAATAAAAATTGAAACCAAAGGCTTACAAACCAACGAGCTAGAAGTTGTCTCGTTCCACAACCGCTTGAAGAAAAACTCACAATGATTTTCCCTTAAATAAAGACACTACCAAGGCACCAAACAGAAAGTAAAGAATTAACATTACCTCCACCAAGGGACCAAACAGAATGTAAAGAATTAAACTACTTACGTTTCATTTTGTTCCTAAAATATATAGTTTTTTTTTTTTTTTTTTTCCTAGTGAAGAGAAGGGACAACTGATATCAGGATAAGATTAAACAACCCAATTAGGTTGGCATCCAAAACCTTTACCCATCCCACACCAATTCCCTAACTTGATTTATTAAAATAAAAAAATACAAAAGTTTAAAGCAAAGAAAATCAAAAGATTACAATTTGAACGGAAAATGTCACCAAGAATAAAAACCACTTAATTAGTAGAAGCTGACGTTTTAAGCCTGCCTTTGAAATTGGTTTATATTATAAACCTTATCAAAAACCTTAATGGTAAAACCCCAAGGGAAAACCTAGTAAGGGAGAAATAGTGTTTACACCAACAAAATTAAAATAAACCCCTAAACACACATTATCCTCAGAAGTCTATAAAAAGGGAGAAATATCCTTAGTAACCAATATGAGAACAAACGCCGGCACAGTAGACCACCAGTGGAAGTTGCTATCATGAAAAAAAAAAAAAAAAAACCCAATTTATTCGTCTTGCAATTCCCTTCACGAAAAATGTGAGAGATTTTAGTAGTAAGCTTGAACGCCAATTCCAGAGCTCTAACCTCATCAATTTCAAAGCTTCCAAAGCACCTACTCAGATTTAGCACTGAATGGCTCAACCAAGTAAATAGAATAGCACTCAAGCCATAAAGAAGTTCCGCCTCAAAAGCAAAAGAAAAACCAATTGGCACTGAAAAATATCATTGAACAAAGTCTCTGCATTTACTAAAATGTCTCTACAACTAGCAAGGCCAGAGCTCCTTGAGTTGCACCGTCAGTATTAACCTTGATCCAACCAGGAGGAGGAGGAAGCCAACGACCATAGTATTATGAGGAGCGCGAGATCGTTTACCAAATACCCCAAAAATTCTCAAAATCAATAGAATAAAAACTGTCCAAAATTATATATATACGTGATTTTTCCATACTCACAATTTATCCAGAGATCTCACCATACAACTGAAAAGCCTGCCGCAGAGTAGAAATATTAATTTTGCTTCCTTTGCTGTCGTAGGCATAAAGAATATGATAAGGATTCGAAGGATGCAAAACCTCAAAATCCACCAGTCTGGTGTTAAATCGACTAAGAAAGTACTCCTCAATGCCAAAAAGCAGAGGGGATAAAGGATCCCCTTAGCGCAAACCCGGACAATAACAAAAAAACCATAGGAGAGTCATTGAACAGAATTGATTTAGCTAAGAGATGCATTAAGCTAAGAAAGCAAAACTATGCAACACAAAAAATGAAACTCCAATCTAGAGTATCAAAAACTTTTTTTTATGTCAATCTTGAAAGTCATATTCCTAACAGAATCTCCTTTGTCAAAACCGCATTAACACCCTCAGAAGTAAGGCATTATACTTATGAATGCGACCACTTAGGATAAAAGCAAATTGAATAGGAGTAACATATATACTAGTAATATTACTTGTCAGCTAGAATTTTAATAATAATCTTGAACGAAAGGTTTCCTAACATAATAAACCGAAAATTATCATAGAGACCATTCTCCGACTTTGGACTATAAGTTTTTAATTGGTGTTATATATAAACTGTGCCGCCAATCTTCAGATCCTGAAGACTGATGAGCCCTTTGGTTCCCGAACATTTATATATTTTTATACATAACGTGGACTACTTAAAAAAAAATTCATGGAAGGTCCACATAGACCTTGTACAATAAAGGATTATTAACAATATTATTTTAGTTGATCAACTATTAAGTGCTTAAATTTTTGGGACTAATTTGTTTTCTAAATCAAACCATAAATTTGTATAACCACTTTGCATTCTTTTTCTATGATTCCCTCGACCGACCTTTAATTAGATAATGTTTATAAATACTAACTTTTTGGAGATTTACATATAATACTACATTTTCTTTCGGAATATATATACTTTCTTTTTCATACTATTAATTACTTTTTAAATATTAAATTAATTCTTTAATAGTTTATCCGTAAGTGATCATGTTAAAAATTTTACAATGTGCGGCATAAAACTAGTCTAATCGAGAAAATTTATAGCAACAATTCCTACAGATAATGTAAAAAAGGGGTCATTCCATAAGAACTCCAATTATAAAATCACCTTCGAAAAACCTTCCACATCTTTTTGAAAGATTCTCGTGATGAATACTAGCTGGTTTTGCCCTGCAAGTGGAAGCCCTCTTTTGTTTCTTTGTCAATCAAACTTATTGAAAATGGGCGCAGTTCGCACTTGCCCCAAAGGATTCTATATATTGAGAGAGATAGTCCTTTGTCTATAGGGCTACTGTTTCTGTTTAAACCACATGTGCTGGGTCTGCCAACTCTACACCTAAACTAAGAGCTAAAGCAACTTTTCAAATCGCCGTGGTAAAAGAGAACTCATGAATATGACAATTTAAAACCAACCAAAAAAAAAAAAAAAAAAAGGCTTAAAAGAAACATATAAGAGATGGTGCAGTGCAATAATCAGGTGGATTCTTGTTGTACAACTGATATCATGTCCTTCTGAAGAAAATCTTTCAACGTTTTACCCAGAGACGGGCGAAGACAAATTATTGAATTTTGCGAACATGAAATGATGAGGACAATCAGAAGTTCACAACTGTTTGTCCTCCACATACTCCTCTTCCTTGATATATATATATATATATATATATATATATATAGTTAGAAATTTTCTTAATGATCTAAACATGCTCTTAGTAATCCTAAATAGCAATTAGATCAATGCGGAATAAAAATTGGACCGAAATACATACCTCCCGCCATTGTCGGTTTTCAACGCTCAAGGTTATGGATAAGTGTTTCTTTTGGGTTTATGGTTCTTCTAAACCTTCACTCTCTCTCGACTGATGGTGTATTCCGATTCTAAATGAGAAAGCAGGCTTAAGGTACCAAAACCGAATTGCTATATCCCCTTTTATAGATTCTTTTCATCAAAGAATCAATCTTGGACGTGCAGATTTAGTGGGCAAGAATCTCAGAACAGTTACGAACGTTCCAAAACTGATGGAATAAATATGGACCACATAATGGGTAAGTTTCGATGGTTATCAAGATTTTCGGAAAATCCAGAAACAGAAAAAATCTCCCGAAACAAAAAAAAATCTAACATATATGTATATATGAATATGTGTGTGTATATTATTCATATAATTTCCAATTCGTTTAGTACTAGATACATTTGAGAAATTCCTACGGCACGATGGTTTTAGTAGAACTTCAAGTTGCTGCTTTAATGATCACAAAGTTTGAAATTTTGGGTGGCTGTGGAACGAGATGCAGAAACAGTTCTTAGAAGGTGGGCTGCTCGTATTCCCCTGTTTTGCAGTATTTTTAGCAGTCGCATTATTGCTCCGATCGAATTTCTGAGAGAAATTGACAGATCTAAAAATCTTGAGGGAAAACATTGTGCAACAAGCCGGAAAAGGAAAAACTATATCTTACCAACTTAAAGCTCGTAACGGAAAAGGTTTTAGGTTATTACTTCTTTTATTTTATTTTATTTTTGTTTAGTTCTTTTTTTTTTTCTTTTTTCTTTTTTTTTTTAATTTTTTTTTTTTTGCTTATTAAAAAAAAAAAAGAAGAAGAAGAAGAAGAAAGAAAACATAGAAAAGAGAAGAGAAAGTTTAAATGAACGGCTATGCATGGCCCATGCAACTCTTGGTTAAAGTTTAAATGAACGGTTTTGCATGGCACATGCAACTCTTGGTTGCAAAGCCATTCCACTTGTATATATGCGCATTAGTTTATATATATATATATGTGTGTGTGTGTGTGTGTGTGTATAGAGAGAGAGAGAGAGAGAGAGAGAATTCCTAGGGACCGGTATTAAAATATGGCCCTCAAATGAATCAATAGATACCCCTTTAAGGGAAGAGGGAAATTCAACTAACAAGCCGAGTGTCGAGCATTTTACTAGTTGGTTGAAGTACTCTTAACTTGATTATTAGAAATCTTTTTTTTTTCTTTTTCCTTTTTAGCTGAAGATTATTAGAACTCTTTCATTACTTGTTTTCCTTGTTGTCTAATTCCTAACTCACTCTCTACACAATATGCCCTCAAATATGTCATCATTCCTTAATCAGAACAAGATTTCATGTTCTAATTTGGAAGTAATAAAAACTAAAATCCACAACAAAGACTAAAAATCACTGATTTCTAGTGAGATATTTTCAATTTTCTACTTGAAATTAGCATATTATCGTCAACACTTAAGAATAAAAAAAACAAAATAAAAACGCAGTAGCACCATGGCCCACCAATTCCATATTAAAACAAATAGAAAAATCACAATTAAATTTAAGAGAGAGAGAGAGAGAGAGAGAGAGAGAAGAATCAGAACAAGAAGAAAGAAAAGGAAATACAAACCTAAAATGGAAATAAGAAGTTGAAGAAAAATGAATTGACGGACCAAAGTGAAATTATATCAAGTTGAGAAGAAATCTAGGACAGTAAAATAAAAATAAAAAACACAGCTTGAATAGAGCAAATTTTCAAATTTGTTTGGGAATGGTGGAATGGGAAAGTGAAAGTTGGCTTTGTTTGGAAGCTTTTAGTTTGTCATTTGTAGACAAAATATTATTTAGTATAATAGATCAGTATTTTAAAATATTGGGCTATTAAAATTGTAGTTCGGATTTAGAATTTAGAAGCCACTAGGCCCACTAATGCATATAGATTTAATAAAACTATTTTTATTTTTTAAAATCTAAATTGTTTATCCAATAACATGTGGAGGAGTCTAAATTTAAGGGGGTCAAGCCTAGTTTATACATACACCAAATTTTTTAAATTAAAAAAAAAAAACCCACACTACATAAAAATTTTAAAAAAAGTTAAGGGGGGCCATGGCCCTCTGGCCCCCTCCCTCCATCATTTCTTTAATTGGTTTAATTTATTTTTCATTCGCAAGAGTTTGACATTTTCACTGTCAAACTCTTGACAGTGTTTGATAAATTTTCACTTTCGACACTTTCACTAGCGAGGAGTCAGTGAGATTGCTCACATTTCACCCCATGCATTAAAATGAAATTAACAGCAGAGTTAGACGTAGATTAATTTTATAATCAGTACGTACGTACAAGAGATGTCTAAACATGATCACCATGATTACTACAAACCCTAAAGATCCTAATTAGTGGAAGCCATAAAACTAAGAAGAAAAAATAATAATAAAATAAATGAGCGTGCACACAGCTGCAGCACAACAGAGAATCAAAATGCCTTTTGTCGTCTGACTTTTCTTTTTCGTCTTTTTTGTCCGAATTAGTTGACATAAATAAGATCATTGATATACTTAATATATGACGAGTGTGGTAGGCGGCTAAGCAAAAGGGGGTTCCCCGTTTTAAGATGTGGGAATTTAATTAATTTTCTATTATGTGCTTCCATATAAATGACAAATATATTATAGATTATATGATTTAATAGGTTAAATAAGTGATTTATTAGTTGGGATCTAGAGATATCTATTAGGTATGAGATTTAACGTGTAAAAACCTAATACTAATTGAATTAAGGTTGATGGAAATCTAAATCTAAGTTAGTATATAAGAGTCATTATAAGGATTGTGGTCCCCAAGTCAAATCATAATATGTAATATTTACTCTCCTCTTCCTTCCCCATTAAGAGAGAGAATCTGTATAGCATTTTAAGAACCTAAAGAGATTTGACTGTGAAAGACTCCATCATTTTCTAATTTGTCTTCATGGATTCAAGTACGCTTCCGATTAATTTTTCTTTATGATTTAACATGAGATCTTGAATTTGGTGATAGTTTTCATCAATTAAAGTTTTTGCCAACAAGTGGTATCAAAGCCACTCATGTTGAATTATTGAGTTATATGTGTTATATTTGATTTGGATATATTCAAATTTGGCAATTTTCGGCATTAATTGTTGAGATTGAAAATTTTTTGTGATTATTTTTATTTCCGAATTCAACTTTTGGGTATATATATATTTACATTTATGTTTTCCAGTTTTGATTTTGAGAAAGAAAATGATTTTTGCTTGCTATTTGCGATATTGTTTGAATCAATAATCCTTGTATTGATTGATTTCATTTATTAAAAAAAAAAAAAACAAATGGGAAGGTGGTGGCTGCACTTTTTGCCGTAGGAAAAGAAAGTAAGGTGGTGGCAATTTTGCGACAGGAAAAGAAGGAAAAACAAATTAGGATTTTTTGGGCTTAAGCCTATAATATTTAAAAAATAAATAAATAAAAGTTGGGCCTTAAGCCCACTTTTCTTTGGGCTGGCAGGGCTAGATAAGGATTCGGATTGGGTTTACCCAACCCGGTCAACATAGACTCATGACCATTGACCGTTGACCATCTGGTTTGACTAAAAAAATTTTTTATCTAATATTTTAAAATAAATTGATTGAATTATATGTTGTCAAAGTAATCTCTATAATGTAAATTTGTTTATTTTGGAATATTAAGACGTATATGTCTATTATTTATGTTAATAATGACTAGCCCAAAGGAAAGTTGTTGTTTGGCTAAATAATAGGCATACCTGTGGTAACATATATGTGATAATTATTAGGTTTTCCATATGAGTAATGAGTCAGTCCAAAGAAACGCTTATTGCTTGACAGAATTAATTGTGAATATTTGATTATTTCATGGAGAGTACCACTTATAGTTGATATTTCTGTCTAAAGACTAAATGTCAATATTATGTTAGGTCTCTTGTGTTAGGGCCCACCATTACATGAATTATTTGATTATCTCATATATGGATTTTTTAATGCAGTATTCTTGTTTTGTGACATAATTATTGATTGCGAGCTTGTTATTTTTTATTGTTCTCGATTCAGTCACTGCTTTTGCTTTAACAATATCTGTCAATGTTAATTCAATACCCATGCTTAATGGCACAAACTTCAAGAATTGAAAAGAGAACTTTGTGATTGTTTTCAATTGCATGGATCTTGAACTTGCACTTTGGGAAAAGCGGCCTACACCTTTCAATGACAAAAGTTCCACTGCTTACAAGGTGAACATGGAGAGGTGGGACTGTTCTAATCGCATGAGTCTTATGATTGTGAAAAGTTCCATTCCGAAAACCTTTAAGGGATCTATGTCCAAAGATAAGGATGCAACAAAGTTCTTTGAGTAAATAAAACAATGTTTTGCAAAAAATGAAAAGGCTAAAACAATTAACCTTTTGGCTAACCTTGTTTTAATGAAGTATAATGGAAAAAGGAACATAAGAGAGTACATTATGGAGATGTCTCATATCGCTTCCAAACTAAAAGCACTAAAGTTAGAACTGTCGGAGGAGTTGCTAGTGCATTTAATTTTGATTTCTCTTCTTGCACAATACAGTCAGTTTAAAGTGACTTACAATACTCAAAAGGAAAAATGGACTCTTAATGAGCTCATATCCCATTGTGTGCAAGAACAAGAAAGGCTGAAGCGAGAAAGAATTGAAAGTGATAATTTAGCATCTGTTTCTAAGGACAAGAAAAAGAAAGGAGGAAAAAAAGAAAAGAAGATGCAACTAGGATATCACAGCATAAGGTGCAAAAGAAACAGGACGAGGAATTTATTTGTTACTTTTGCAAGAAAGCTGGACATAAGAAGAAAGAATGTCCTAAGTGTAAAGAAAAGTATGCTTCTCATCACTTTGGTTTGTTCTGAAGTTAATTTAGCTTTTGTGCCTAGACACACTTGGTGGATAGATTCTGGTATTACTACTCACATAAGTGTGTCCATGCAGGGTTACATGTGGATCTAACAGCCAAATGATGTTGAAAGATTCATCTATGTGGGCGATGACAAAACAGTTGCAGTAGAGGCTATAGGAATTTTTAGGTTATTGTTAAAAACTAGTCAATTTTTCAATTTGGAAGAGACTTATGTAGTATCTTTTTCTAGATAGATTTTGGTTTCAATTTCTATTTTGAACAAATTTGGTTATTCTTGTTTGTTTGAAAATAATAAATTTAGTCTTTTTCAATATTCGAATCTTATTGGTACCGGTTCTTTATCTTTGCATGATGACCTATATTTATTGAATACAATTACCTTATTTAATGAAAACTTGCATGCAAGTTCACATGGTACAAAATGAAAATTAACTAAAAGGGATTCCGCCACACTATGACACAAGTGTTTAGGCCATATCTCTAAACAGAGAATTCAGATACTTGTGTCTGATGGGATTCTTGATCCCTTTAATTTGACAGAGTCTGTATTGAGTGTATAAAGGGGAAATAGGCAAACATTAGGAAATTAGGCACCAACAGATATTTTGATGTCTTAGAATTGATTCATCTTGATATTTGTGGACCATTCCCTACAGCTTCTTGGAATGGTTAACAGTATTTTATTACGTTCATAGACGACTATTCTAGGTATGGGTCTCTATATTTGATTCATAAGAAGTCATAATCCTTGGATGTATTTAAGGCCTTCAAAGCTGAAGTTGAAAATTAACTTAGCAAGAAACTTAAAGCTGTCAAATCTGACCGTAGTGATGAATACTATAGTAGATATCATGGATTCGGTAAACAATGTCTAAGACTTTTTGTGAAATTCCTAGAGGAATGCAGTATCGTCCTGCAATACACAATGCCAGAAAAACTTAGCATGAATGGTGTTGCTGAGAGACGAAACAAAACGCTTAAGAATATGGTAAGAAGTATGATTAATCATTCTTCTTTACCAGAATTCCTCTGGGGAAAAGCTCTAAAGACTGCAGCAGATATCCTTAATAGGGTTACAAGTAAAGCAATTGCTAAAACCCCTTATGAACTATAGATAGGCAAAAAGCCTAGTATTAAGTATCTACACATTTACGGTTATCCAACTAAGGCAAGGCCTTACAAGCCAAATGAAAAAAAATTGGGCTTAAAAACTGTAAGCTACTACTTTGTCTAAATGGTTAAAGGGTTTCAAATTTTTCAATCCCACAGCTAGGACATTTTTCGAGATGAGAAATGCAAGATTTCTTTAGGAAGTTGATTTTGTGGGGGGAGATAAGATTAGAGACATTGTCTTTAAGAAGAATTCATTTCTCTTCTTGTTATTGCTATCGATAATTATTAGGCTTTATTCTTGACATTATTAAAAATGTAAATTTTGAATATCAAGACAATGTAGAAGAACTTCCTATGCAAAATGAAGAAATTAAACTTGAAGTGCAAACTCAACAACCTCAAAGGATATGCCATTGAGGAGATCTACTAGAGAAAGGAGAAATGCGATTCGGATAACTATTTCTTTTTTTTTTTTTTCCAAGAACATGAGGTTGATATAAGAGTGGCGTAAAATGATCCTATTAACTTCCATCAAGCCAAAGAAAACTCTAATTTTCAAAAGTGGATGCATGCCATAAATGATGAGATGAAATCTATGAAGAACAATGACGTTTGGGAACTCGTTGAATTGTCTAAATGTGCAAAACCCATTAGTTGCAAATGGATATTTAAGACCAAAAAGGATTCAAAAGGTAATGTTGAGAGATATAAGGCTCGTCTAGTTGCCAAGGGTTTCACTCAAAAGGAAGACATTGATTACAAAGAGACTTTCTTTCCAATTTCAACGAAAGACTCTTTCAGGATTATATTGGCACTTGTGGCTCATTTTGATTTGGAGTACATTAGATGGATGTAAAACTGCGTTTCTCAATGGTGACATTGAGGAAATGATATATATGGTGCAACTAGAAAACTTTGTATCCGGTGACCCAATGAAAATGGTCTGCAAACTAAAGAAATCTATCCTCAAACAAGCTTCTCATCAATGGTACTACAAGTTTCATCAAGTCATTATCTCATATGGTTTTAAGGTAAATAAGGTTGATGATTATGTATATCATAAGTTCAGTGGGAGTAAGTACATAGTTCTGGTATTATATATTGATGACATACTACTTGCTGGTAGTGATATAGGCTTATTACACGAAATCAAGAGATTTCTAACTAAAAATGTTGAGATGAAAGATTTTGGGGATGCCTCTTTTGTATTTTGCATGCATATACATCAAGATCGCTCTTGAGATATCCTTGGGTTATCACAAAAGAGTTATATCAAAAGAGTTGTTGATAGATTCAACATAAAAAGTTGTGCACCAGGAGACACCCTTATCGCTAAGGAAGACAAGTTCAATCTCAGTTAGTGCCCCAAGAATGAGTTGGAATGGAAAGAAATGCAAAAGATTCTTTATGTGCTAGCTGTAGGAAGTCTTATGTATGCCCAAGTATGCATGCGTCCGGATATTGCATTCATAGCGGGAATGTTAGGCAGATATTTGAGTAACCCAAAGATGAATAGTTGGAAAGCAGCCAAATGGGTTATACAGTATTTACAGATAACAAAATATTAAATGCTCATTTATCAAAGATCAGATCATTTAGAGATCGTTGGATATTCTGATTTCGATTTTGCTGGATCACAAGACAGTAAAATATCCATGTCGGGCTATGTCTACCTGTTAGTTGGAGGAGCTATTTCTGGAAGAGTGTTAAGCAGACACTCGTAGCTTCTTCCACTATGGTAGTTGAATTTATAGCTTGTTATGAGACCTATAATCATAGGATATGGCTGTTATATTTGTCACTGGGCTGCGAATTATGGATGGTATTGAAAGACCATTAAAGATATATTGGGACCATAATTTGGCTGTGCTTTATTCCAATAAAAATAGAAGCTTTATGAGTTGAAGCAGATAGATCTCAAGTTTCTTGTGGTTAAAGAAAGAGTTCAATGTCATTAAGTGGCTATAGAACATATTGAGACAAACTCCATAATTGCGGATTTACTTACGAAGAGTTTACCACCCAAGGTCTTTCATGAGTACACTACTCATACGGGGTGTTGTTTTATTTAACGATGCGATTGTTTATTGGGAGTTTTTATTTTGATGTTCTTTGTCACAAACATGTTTCGTGCTTATTTTATATAGAATAAAGTATATGGTTCATTTATAAATTCTGAATGTTATTTGTGTTTGATCTCACTAAAGAATAAAGCTGGACCAGCTAGAAATATGCATATTTAAAATCACATTGCATGTAATTTTCGTACTACGCATTCATACTCGATCTATGTCATTGAATATATTGGTACGGTGACTATTGATGGGTCTAGTTATGAATATATGAAATGATGATCGCTTTAATCCCATACTAATATAGTCGAAGGACAAGATTGTAAATAAAGAGATATTTCAGAATAGATAACTTTTCATTGCGCATTCAAGATTTAATATTATATAATTGTTGCATGAAGCATATGTAGCCCAAGTGGGAGATTGTTGGGAATTTTATTAATTTCCTATTATGGCTTACATATAAATGACAATTATATTATAAACTATCTGATTTAATAGGGCCAAATAAGTGATTTGTTAGTTGGGCTCTAGAGATATCTACTATAGGTATGAGCTTTAATATGTAGAAACCCAATACTAATTGAATTAGGGTTGATAGAAATCTAATTTAAGTTAGTATATAAAGGTCATTATAAGGGTTGTGGTCCCTAAGTCAAATCATAATATGTAATATTTGCTCTCCTACTCCTTCTCCATTAAGAGAGAGACTCCATAGAGCATCTTAAGAACCTAAAGAGATTTGACTGTAGAAAACTCCATCCTTCTCTAATTTGTCTTCATAGATTCAAGTATGCTTCTGATTAATTTTTCTTGTTGATTTAACATGAGATCTTGGATTTAGTGATAGTTTTCATCTATTAAAGTTTTTCCAACACGAGAAGCCAACCACATCATGTGCTTTTTCGCTAGCTTTGATCTTTCTTCAATTTAATTAATTTCAATGCCATCAAAAAGCAATGGTGAGAGATTGCGCACTAATTAATTTTCCACTTAGAAAGTGTTTTTATTTTTATTTTTATCTTTTGGGGTGGAGTTTTAGCTTTCATTACTTGCCTTGTTTTGACTTTATTCGGATTGTATGGTCCTGGAATATGGGTATCCGATCTTTATGGACTAACGGGAAGAGTACAAGCTGTAAATCTAGCATGGGGTGTGGAAGGTTTTGATCCTTATGCTTGGGGAGGAATAGCCTCACATCATATTGCAGAGGAACCTTGGGCATATTGGCAGGTCTATTCCACAAATGACTTTTGTGACAAAGACAAGTGGTAGGGTCCTTACAAGAATTTGATGGCTTCTTTATTGACCATGATTTTATTTTTTTTATTTTATTTTAGTTCCTCAGCAAATAGTTGCAACAAATAAAGGATTCGGACCTATTGCAATAATGGGTGTGGTCTAATTGGTATAAAATTTATTCCAAGAAAACAATCGGCAAATTATAGTAGAAATATCACTAAAGCCTAGTTTGTCTAGGGATGCAAGTGCCTAGCTAAAAATTATATGATTTTAATTATGAGCCTCTTGAATGCAAAAAAGAACGAAGAGTGATCTTTGACGTATCTTTCAATTAATATTTTATTTGTACATTTCTTCTACTTAATCTTCAAAATGCTTTTTAATATAATTATAATCTTAAAGGGCTTGCTTAGTGCAGAATGGGACTGTATCAATCTAGTTGAGATACGCTAATATTTTTTGATGTTAGTTGTTTTCTTTTCAATAATCATTTTGTTGTTAATTCTCAAGCTGAGTTTAAGAATCATTAATAAGAATATTAATATTAATGTGAATGTTATTCTTGATCGAGGATATTTCTTCAGACTCAAAAACTACTTCTGGTTCATTGAAAGTAATCAACAAGGAGGTTTGAGAGCTAGAGCTCAACAGCTCAGCTTGTTGGCGAGGAAAATAATGTTGGTACGGTTATAGAGGCCAATTAAACAGAGGATCATGAAAATTCAAGTGGAAAAGGAAATAGAATTGCTCTTAAGGAAATAGAGAGAATTATCTCAAGATCTTAGGATAAACAGGTAGAGCTTTATAATTTGCAAAACTAAGATTGCATTAAATCATGTACTCCTTTTCACCTTTGTCAAGTTTTTCTCCATTGCGTTTTTTTGGTAAGGGTATTAGCGAGGCGTCTTTTATTTTTTTTCATTATTTAATTAAAGAGTACATTATTTACTATTTCGTTTGTTGTTTGATTCAAAAGGGTTGTTTCTTGTTTTGTAGTCTTTGTAACTTAATTCCGTACTATATATGTTGTTAATAAATTAGAATGGTAGATTGCTATAGGACAAATTCTTTAGTTACTGCCCAAGATTTTTTGAGATCTTGTATCCTCTCTTTTTATTTACATTAAAAAAAAAAAAAAACACACACACACACACACGCACGCACGCACACAAACAACACAACAACAGTTGTTTACTCTCTTCAATTAAATTTTCACAAATATTAACTGCGAATTATGATCCAGTATTCTCGATTTTGCCTAAAAGATTTACTTTCAAATATTACGCTAGCCCAAACTCTACAGAAATCCTTCAGTTAGTCCTTGCGTCAAATTTCCTTTAAAAATGGATGGAAAAATGTCACACGACTATCACATGGAGGTGATCTTGAAATAATTCTTCTTTTGGGACCATTTTCTAAAACAACTAAAATAGAAATTTAAAACTTAAAAAATTCAAAAGTTAGGTAAAAACCTAAAGGGACCCTAATCACTACAAAAAATAAGCTTTCAAGCACAACATTTTCTTATGACACTTTTAGTCACAATATTTTTTTGTGACTAATTGTAACTTTTAGTCACAACCTTTGACTAATATGCAATTAATTAGTCACAAATTTTTGTCGTGAATAAAATTTTAGGACAAATTTTTGTCGCTAATTAGTGACTAATATGCAATTAATTAGTCATAAATTTTTGTCATAAAAAAAATTTTAACCATAGGGTTTTTAGTCATGCAGAAAATTTTAGTCACACCTTGACTAAAGACCTTATGCCTAAAAGTTTTAGTCAAAATACAAATTTGTAACTAAATGCATATTAATCACAACCTTGTGACTAAAAGTGACATTGAGTCACATTAAAATTATAACATACTAATCACTGGAAACTCAGGAAGGACTAAGGAGAGGGCCGCGCAAACGAGATTTAGGGAGTTTGGGGATGTGACATATCAAGCTCAAGGAAGGGGACGATGACAAGCTTGGGAAAGGAAGGGGCGGCCTTGACATGCCGCCTTTTTTCTAGATAAGCTTTTTTTTCTTTTTTCTTTTCAAAAAAAAAAAAAAAAAAAAAAGGGGGGGGGGGGGAGGGGGGAGGAATAATTTCAAAATCGGCCAATGTAACGGTCGCTTCTCATGTTTTTGTCCATTTTTAGACTGACGACTCCGACGGTAGTTAACTGTACTAAGATTGTTGTAAAGTTCAAGGTAGTTTATTACCCCAAAGTAAATGTATAACTAAAAATTATGGTGCGTTTGGATGTACTATTTATTTGATATTATATATTAATAAAATGAATATATTACAAAATATGTTCGGATCTACCTTTTAACAATTGTATTAAAAATAATGTGTTTGAATTGTAATTTACATTTGAATAGTCATACCAACATGTATTTAAATGTCTCCTTTAATCATTGTATCTAAATTTATTATGTGTTTTGATTGTTTACACTTGGAGGTATTTCAATTTGTATTTGAATAGTCAAGTATTTGAATGAGACATCCAAATGAAGCAAATGTTGGGGAGAAATTGGAACTGAGGCTACACTTTAGGACTATTTGTGAAATAACAAAAAAATCCTACCATACTTTTTAATTAGAACGAAAATGTTTTACATATAAAGGGAAGACTCATTAGCTATTGCAACTTTTGTTTCAAGTACGCCCCCATCTACCCTTTCCTTTTAGAATAAAGAAGATCGGTTGTTATTTCTTTTTTTAATATAAACAAAAAGGTGATAACTCTATAAAATAAAGTTATTTTATCATTTTATGCATCAAAATGGCTATGTTCTAAAAGTCTCTTCTTTCTCTCTCTAAACTTTTATCTCTGCCCTAGGATTTTGTAGTCTTGCCTCTCCTTGTTTGGGGCCGGAGTTTGGTGTTGACTCTGGGCTGGCCTCCGAATTCACGGCTTGTATGGAGGAGATCTCATTACTATAGGAAAGATCTGGGTTGCGGCGTGGTTTTTAACGTCATTTTGGGATGAATATGGCATATAGAAAATGAGAACTTGTTGGGTGCTTGGTCTTTCAGCGGCAAATTTTTTATCAATGACTTTGTTTGGTTTGGTGTAATTGGCGGGTGCAGAGGCCGAATTGTTGCTGATGATTGTATATGTAGTGGTGAGATTTTCCTAGTTTATTGTAGGATTCTAATTTTAATAATAGCGTCTTTGTCTTCACCTTTTAAGTTTAATGCTTTAATGTTTTATTTTATGTTATAATTTATAATAACGGTGGTAGTTTCCCAACCTTCCGAATTAGTTTATTACACGTCAGATCTAAGTCTATGCAGTATTTTAGTTTCGTTAGATATGAATCTAGATGGATTTAGTGGTGGCCTCAGTGCTACAGTTGGTAGCCTTTTAATTGATCCGAAGTTTTTATCGATTGTAAAGAAATTATTAAAAAGAGTCTTATGTGTACTCGATAGTGGTGTGTCGAGGTAACATCCCATTTTTAGGCCTTAGAAATCTATATTTCTCTTTGTGCATCATCAGAATGTACCAATGGTATCGGTTTTTGTTAAAGGTTTTATCTCTATAACACGGGATCAATCTCAGATGTTTGTAATTTCTATTCTGAATTGAATGCAATTTCCTCTTCAAAATTGGCTATGTTATTGAGCATTTTAATTTATTTTGAGTTAATTTAGTATAATTTTACTAATTTACATTTAGAGTATTTTATTTTGATTTATGTTTCTTTTGGTGTAATTTATTTGTTTTTATTTTTTTATTTAATATTAATATTAATTTATTGTTATTGATTTACTCCTCTAAATAATTAACTTTCTCATTTGGATAATTAAGTGAAAATGGGCAAAATAGAAATTTTGGACTCAAATCAAAAGCAAAACGGTCATTAAAATGCCTAAAATGAAACACAATTTTGAATTATTTTTACCACCAGTCAGATACGCCAGCTGTCCCACTACCTAAGGATTCCCGTTCCCGTGCGCGCGTGCCCAGGATTCTCCCGTGCACTCTCGCGTAACCCCAGCTGAAATCAGCCACGTGGAGCGACTAAATCTGCTCCCTCTCGCCTCGCGCTGCATCTGGCCGTGTCGGCGGTGGGGCCACGCTTTAGCTGGAGAAAAGAAGAAAAAGTAAAAAGAAAGGAAAAGACACTGAAAAAGAAAAGAAGAGAGAGTGGGGACTTTATGCTGGGTGGGAATTCGTGAGCTGGTGGTTCTGAGGAGGCCAAGAGCAGAGCCAAACCAGAGAGAAAGAGAAGGAGAGGAAAAATGAGAAATAAAAAAAAATAGAAAATAAAAAAATAGAAAAAAGCAAAAAGTAGTAGAATAGGATTTCTAGTTTTAGGATTTGAGTTTTGTTTTCTAGTTTTAGGTTTTTATTCTCAATAAAATTTCAAGAGAGATGGTATGTGAAGAGCACAGAGAAGTAGATGGGAAATTATAGAAAAACTTGACGATTTGTGGAAATAATTATAAGGTTTTTATTTCATTTCTCTATTTATTTTATTTTTGTAATTTTTGAATGGTTGAACTATTAATTTGCTTAATTTATTTTTAATTTTATTTATAGTTGTTATTTAGTTTGTTGGTTCTAGGTTCAGTTTAGCTTAATCTTGAAGATTTGTTAATTCCAATTTTTGATTTAATTTGTGTTTGCCTAATTGTGTTATGGAATTGCTCTATGGTATTTTGATTTTAACTTCTAAATGATTGATCACCATATAACTGTTTGGGAAACTATAATAAAATTGGAAAATGGATTTGTGGTAGGTCACTGATAGAGTAACACAATTGCTAGTGAGATAGGAATATACCAATTAGAATTGTGTAGTCATCGGAGGAAACCTAAAACTTAATGAATTCTCACATTATTTAGTACTCAAATGGATATAGTTTACCATTTTAATGTTGGATATTTCTACTTAACTACCGAGAGGGGCTTGTAGATATTTTAGAGGTATTTCGGTTATTACTTAACTAGACAACAGAATTCGATTAGGAGTGGTTTTGGGATAGGTTTGGTGAGATTGAATCCCTAGAACCTGGCTTGTGTCATTTTTCATTTCTTTGGTTTTGTTTTGTCAATTTAGTTTATTTTTATTTTTTAATCGGTCGTTCAAATAATCCTAGCGCTAATTAATTTTAGTAATTAACTTAAAATAAAACACAATTATCATTGGATCGGTAATCTTATTTATCATTCTTTTATTTGTGCGATTCATATACTTACGAGTGATTTAAAAGGACATGAAATACTCCAATTCTTACGAATGGTCAAACCTACGTATGAATTATGTTCCACTAAGAATTAATATTAGAGATCAAAGGGGTTGTTGGTTTATTGATTCTCGCAACTAATAAAAAATATTTTCGTGAAATTTTTCTGCTGATAAAAGAATTATCGGTCACCAACCAGAAAACCTTTTTATTAGTTAGTGGTTAGATAGTTGTTTTGGTGCTAATTATTCTTCAAAAAGCAAGAGCGCCAGTTTTAAAATGCTGGTGGGCTCCAAAGGTCCAACATAGTTTGATTTTCGTTTGCGTCTAATAGATATTAATGACTTAAAACAATTCAACAAAAAAAAAAAAAAAGCGAATTTATATTGTGGAGGAAGATAATTTTGAGAACTATGATAATTCGAAGGTTCCGCATGGTAAATTTTTGGTCCGGCTTCTGTAGTTGATGAAGAATTTACTTTAGCCATTAGGGAAAAAAAAAAAAAAAAAACGCATCACGAGAGTGCCCTATAACATTAGTGTTGGAGATTCAACAGATGAAGATTTTGCCGAGGACTTTGAAGTGGATGGTGAACTTCGCAATTGAATGCTTGCTCAAAAAGAGATGGAAATTGTCGTTTCGGATTCTTGAAAAGGTTGGTAAAGCTAGATATTTTGATAAGAAAATGGAACAAAAGAGCCTGAAGTAAAGATAGATCTGTTATAAGCTTAGAGTTCGTAGGTGAAAGGACTTTAAATTAAGAATATCTTAATGATTTTTCTTTGATTCCTTCTTTCTTGTTTTTTTTTTTTTTTTTTTATTGTTTTTCTATTTTTTTTTATTTTGTCTTCTTTGTTTTAGGTTTTTAAGTTCATTTTATTTTGGGCCCGTTTGGTGGAGTAATTTGAGTTGAGATTTTTAAGTTTTAATAATAAATTTTTTTGAATTTTCAGAAAAGATAAAAAACTTTTTAGGAAAAAAACAAAAAATTTTGAGGAAAAAGACAAAAAAAAGTTTGAGTTGAATGGTCAACCAAACACCCCCTTTATTTTCTAATAAAATTTTTCTCATAAAAAGAGAGAGAGAGAGAGAGAGATTATATTGCTCCAGCTTGCGGTGCCTATCTAATAATTGTGTTTTCTTAGTCGACAACGATATACTAGTTGTCTCCTGTCTATATAAGTTCATAAAAACCAAAAAATAAAAATAAAAATAATTGTAGGTTAAGTGATCTCCAGAAACAAGAAAGTACAAAGATTTAGTATGGAACAAGAAGTTCCTACATGTACATTCATGGTAAAAATTAAAAGAGTCCAAGTTGTGAAGTTCACAAAAAAAAAAAAAAAAAAAAAAAAAAGTTGTCAAGTTCTGCCAAAACTAGTTCAACAATCACGTACATGAATCTCTATGTGTGCTGCTAATTCAATAAGATCAATTCAGTTAATCTTTCCAATAAACTTGCAGCCGTAGAATATTGCAAGCATAACTTCTCCAAATGCACTCAGATTTTCATTTTCTTACATCTTCCCACTCAAATTTGTCTAAGCCTATGTTTGGTAAAGTGGAAATAAAGAGGGAGGAATGAAATTAGACGAGAGGGAATTTTGGGTTGTTTGGTTAGAGAGGAAACTGAGAAGCAAATAAATTACAAATCCACAGGGGCCACCAAATTTTAATCCTTCCAAATTTGAAAAGAAAAGTATAGAAAAAACTTTGTCAATGTAAATTATGTATTAAAAAACTATTATGACTTGATCATATTCATCATCTCATTTTTATAAGGTATAATTGTAAAATAAATTAGATTAGACATTTTCTTTTCTATTTTCTTTCTCTTCTACCTAACAATATGAAGGAAAATATTATTCCTTCCTTTACCTAGGTATTTTGCACTTCCATACTATTTTTCACCCCTTCAACCAAACATAGCAGAAGTGTTTGTTTAGGGCTAGATGTTCAGATGGTATATTACCATCTGGATTTCAAAACTCCAAATTTACATTAAATTTTTTCTATCTTTCATTTTAAAAATATTCAAATTTTAAATGTCTATAACTTTCACATTTTAAATCAAAATGAGATGATTTTTATGTCAAAATACTCGTAAAGATAAGTCGAACAAGACAATATCCATTATGCATTTTTTTTCTGAACACATTTCAAATTTTTATACTATTTTTTATATCACATAATTTTTTCAAACGTTTTTCTCTCAAATATATATTTCCAAACCAACCTTCAAAACATCTTGATACCTTCCCAAATGGGCCCTACGACTTTTGGCCAAGCAATTGAAGAAATGATAATTGATTTTTGAAAACCCTTCAAAGTTGGTCAAAGGAGGAATATATATGCACATATACATATTATATATATATATATTTTTTTTTTTTTTTGTCCACTTGGGGAATATTCTTTTAACGTGCCTTAATGGCCGCTAAACAGTCAGTCAAACGTTTTGAAAAATTAAAAAAACTTCCAACTTACAGGCAAGGACATTTGTTCTACACTGGACTTTATACGTCGACCAGAAAAGTTATAATCTTAAGCACCAGGCATCAAACATTTAATACTACAACTATACTATGCACTATCAGTGGACGCTACAGAGAGAATCCCATCTCTTTCTTGGGGCATTTCGGTGGTGGAGATTTTATGACATAGAAACCGTCCAAAGTTGAAACATACTTTATTAGTTTATGTAATAAGGAGCGTTACGACAATAATAGGGCAAGCTTCGGTCACCTATTATAAATACCCCAGTGATAACGAAAATCTTCATCACCAAACCCTGTATTTTCTTCTGATCATCTTCTATTTCGTGTCTATATTCTTCTAGTGTTGAATTTCCTCTCTTCATTTGTTCCCATGGACAGATTTCAACATTCATTCTTATGCATATGTGCTTATGTACTAACGTTATTATTTGCATGTCATCAAGTTCTTTTCATTCAGGCAAGGCAATCGAGGCAAATGAAAAAAGAAAAAAGTGTCAATAATATCGTCTCACCATCAGTACCGATATCCAGCGATTTGACTAATGCTTTTCGACCTATAACTACAACACCACCGAGACCAATCTCTGGCGGCCAATATTATTCAACAAACGCTCTTCGACCTGCACCCACAAGACCAGGTAAAAGCCGCGGAGGTGGCCATTCTTTTGCAAATGAGAATAATAAACTTGTGGAACAAGCTGTAAATAGCAGCCGAAAAGGCGACCAATATTTCGTTACAGGATACAGAGATGATTTCCGTCCCACAGCATCTGGCCACAGCCCTGGTGTTGGCCAGGCTATCGGGAAGAATGCAGAACCAAATGCATAGAAGACGTACGTATCAGAGCATATATTTGCTCAGGGTCATTTGTGTAGGGTTTCCTTTTGTTATTTCTTGTATTTTAATTGACATCCATGTGTATTCTTTCTTTTCCCTTCCTAATGTAAAGCTTGCTGAATATAATGAAATGATTTAACTGTGCTCAATTTGAGGAAAAGTAACCAAAATCTATCTCTCTTTTCTTTCTCTTCCTCTACCCTATATTTCTGTTTGTACGTGTATATATATCTATACATCTAAATATATTTATATATGGAGTCGTATTATTCTCGATGGCTAGCTTGTACACGAGAATAAGTGACCCCCTAAGCAAGTCCATTCATAACCATACACACGCACACACACACAAACACAGATTTAAGTTTGTATGCTTGCATTCAGTGTCTCTGCTCAAGAGATTACTATATATGGTACAGTGTGTGTCTATGTATCACTAGTTGCTTCAATATGTAATTTATGGTGCAAAATAAATAAATCATGAATTCCTTAGCTAGGCACAATGTGCATGGATACTACACATACCACACACCTCAAGACAATAATATTAATAATAATAATACCACAAACAATCATTCAAACCTTTTGAAAAATTAACAAGTTAATACCATAAACAAAAAACACTTCCAACTCACAGGGCAAGGACAGTTGTTTTGCACTTGATTCTATATTTCGACCAAAGAAATACAAGCCATCAAACATTTTATACCACTACTATGCACCACGAGTGGACACTACTGAAAGAATCCCATCTCTTGATGCGTTGCGGTGCATGGTGGGGAGGCCCAGATTATTTCTTTTTTATTTAAAATATAAACAAATCAACTTTGGCTAAACTTCAAACCCTTTCTATCTGTCAAAAAGACAGATTAATTAGAACTTAGTAACCCCCTTTGTCAACGGCCATTAAGAATTTATCAAGGTCACCATGTATACTTTATTTGGGATTTAAATTTAACTCTAATTAAATTGTACTTTTCCATCTTAATTTTTGTCAAACCCCTCTTTAATCTTCTCTGGGATTTAGAGGTTCTTCTCACACTGCTATTGATCCGGCGGACAGATGTTAGTTCTGCTGATCCAAGCTTCTTCTTCCAGACCAGAACAAGACAGAATGAATCTTTATCTAGGAAGGCATGATTGGGAGCTAGCTCGAAATCCGATAAATCGAATACCTCCTGGCCTCATTTAGAAGGTCATCCGCCCCGCCTTGAGTTTCGGTCTTGCACATTCAAGCGTTGAAACTTGGCTTGCATGGAATTTTTTTCGTTGTTGTATCTTCGGTCAAAAATGAGATTTGCATGTGGAATCTGTGTGTTTGTTGTTGTATCTTCTGTCCAAAATGCCATTATATATGTGAGTGAATGGTTGAATTAAGAATTGGGAGATGATTTCGAATATGTAAATTTTATAAAATTGCATTTTCCTTTCCATTTGGTAGCCAAGAAAATGTGTCGCTAAGTGGATAAACTTGATTTGGGTAGAATATATATATATATATATATATATATATTTTCCATTATATCTTCCATTCAAAATGTGATCCTGACGTGAGTGAATGGTTGAGTTAAGATTTTGGAGATGATTCAGAATTGGGAGATTTTGAACATTTTTTTTTCTTATTCTGAAATTAGGTGAGGAATAGAATGGTTGCTGGTGCAGCATGTAAGCCATTGATGGCATTGGAAACGAATTCAGGTATAGGATTGTCGAGATTTCAGACGTTTGTTGATTTGCAAGATTTCTCCGGCTTTATGGTTTCGGTATTTGCATTGTAGGCAGATTTCTCAGCTCACAAACTCTAATTGAAAGCGGTTGGTTATTGATAATTAAAAAAAAAAAAATTTTGGTAACTGAACTATTTTTCACAGTTTAAGGTTGTGATTCTGCTTCTATTTTGAAACCGGTTGTTTCTATTTGGTAATTACTTCTTTTTTTTTTTTTTTTATTGAAGAGTTGTGAGAATTTGGTTGGTTTTGGTTTTGTATTGCTGAAGAACAGTATGTTCTTTTTTAGATATAAATTTAATTTTGTTTTTCAATTTTCCTAAGGCTTTTTTCTGTGATGACAAAGGCTGTGGAAATTTGGGAGTTTTTTAATTTTTTTAATTTTATTTTTTTGCTGAAGAGCTATGAGAATTTGGTTGGTGTTGGTTTTGTATTGCTAAAGGACAGTGGGATCTTGTTTAGATATAGATTTTATATTGTTTTTCAGTTTTCCAAATGCTTTTTTGTGATGCCAAAGGCTGTGCAATTTGGGGTTTTTAATTTTTTTTTTTTCAAAATGAAGAGCTATGAGAATTTGGTTTTGGTCTTGTATTGCTAAATAACTTTTTTTTGGGGGGGAGGGGAGCGGGTGGGGTGGTGGTGTTTTAAGATATATATTTTATATTGTTTTTCGGTGGTGGTGTTTTGAGATATATATTTTATATTGTTTTTCAGTTTTCCTAACGCTTTTTTGTCATGCCAAACGAACTGTTCGGCTGTGAAATAATTTTGGGTTTTTTTTTTTTTTTGTGTGTATTTTTTATACTGAAGAGCTATGAGAATTTGGTTGGTTTTGGTCTTGTAATGCTAGAGAACAGTTGGTTTGTTTAGATATCAATTTTATTTTGTTTTTCAGTTTTCGTAATGCTTTTTTGTGATGCCAAAGGCTCCGAAGAGCTATGTTTTTCAGTGTTCATAATGCTTTCTTGTGATGGCAAACGAACTATATATTAGGCTTTGAAATTTGTTATGGCAAACTGGAAAGCTGTGAGAATTTGATTGGTTTTGGTTTTATTTTGCTAAAAAACGGTGGTTTCTTGTTTAAATATAGATTTGTATTCCTTTTCATTTTTTCAATAGAAATAATTTCAGTCATGGCAACACATTAGACTACACTGGGGCAAGGAAATAGATTGAAAGATAAAAATTTTATGATTTTTGTTTCAGTTAGAATTTTTTCTCCATCTACTTTGTGTTAAGAATAATAATTTTGACGGGGATGGGAAAAAGAATACTTCTTCGCACAGGGAATTGCCGATTGTTGGTCCAACATGAATTATATAGAATTTGAAGAGTAATGAATAAGAAATCCAAGGTACGATGTCACCAATCTTTCTCAGTACAATATATATGTAACGTCAATCATGTATTCATTTCGATATGTCCACTACGATATTGTTATTTAATGTTTATGATGCCGATGAAGGATAAGAATTGACATATTATTATCTTCTTAATTTCTGTTAGATTACCGTTGCTTGCCAATATAATGAAAGCCTATTTTGTTTCTGTCTTGGAACAAATCAGGTATATATTCATTGTATTAATTACTATGACCTTTAGCACATTATTTAAGCACATTTGTTTTTGCATAATAGAAACACAGCATGTTTGAATGCATTATTATATATATGATTCCCATTTAGCTTAAGTTTTACATAAACTTGAACACCCTTGATTGCTTTGCTTTAGTCTGTTTCTCACTTTGGCTTTTCTTTGTCAGGCATACAATATTTTCGGGGATCACAAACTCAAACTTGAGGTTGAAGAATTTTAAAAGCCGACAGTTTCATCCATGGAGGGCTTTCATTAACATTCCCCCTTTGGTTGCTTCCTAACTGAGAATCTACTCGCTTCGATGAAGGACTTGGATTAATACAAGAACTCTGGGCATTATCATTTTCTTTTGGCATTGTCCAGGTGGTTCCATATTCTTCCTCAACTGAACATATAAACATGTCAATAGAAGGAGTTCTTAATTGCCAACTTGGGGCAATGAATCAATCAATTGTAAAGTCAAACATCAGAAGTCTTCAACTAATGCACAACATTATCTTAAATCTAACATGATACTAACATTTCATTTTGTAATAACATGATAACAGGACTTTATATGTCATTCTAATCATTGCTTGAAGAGCATCAAGAAAATTAAAATCCTATGGTGGACATATAAACTGTCACAGGCCAAATGGATGCACAAGCTATACAAATTTTGACTTTATTAATTAGGCATATGAAGACGCTTCCATTAGAAAAAAAAAAAATTGAATGTATTCATAAGGCTAATAGGATCAGATGTTAAAAACCCTAACTTAGAGTCCAAAATACTACTTAGAATTTTTTAATAGATTATTATTATTTTTATTTATAGATCTACATTTTCACAACGTAATTAAAAATAACAACACACACGTGCTTCTACTTAACTAGTATATGTATATAGAAGAAAAGCTACCAACAAATTATATTTTAGAAAAAGTGCACCCTAACGTGTAACTAGCAAATCATCAAAGAGGATCTTTCTAATCAGTGACAGAGCCAGGATTTTTTTAGTATGGGGGTCAAAAATTTTTTTAATCAAGGTTATACTAACATATATATCTATGTATATAATAGTTTTTGTTTATTAAATTGATGATATATTGACACATGAAAATATCAGTGTTATATCTAAATAGGACAACATGCCACTATCAGTTATATGCAATTAAAAATAAAAATAATGCAAAAAAGAACATGAAATTGAAGTGTTGATCTTAATATCTTTATAATACCATAGTCATTCAAGTTTCACATCTTTAAACTCCAAGTCTAATATATCACTTGTAAAAATGTGAAAAAAAAAAATTTTACACTTGTAAATAACATTATTCTCTTAATAAAATAGCAGTTATGATAAATTCATATACTTCAAAATATCATTTTTTTTTCTTAAATATAAGTTGTGCTCGACAATCTTTTATAGAGACAAACTCATATATAATTAATTCACTCTAAATTTTGAAGTAATTTCCTTCTCGATGAAGACAATCAAGTAGTCATTCAAAAACATTATCTTACATATGTAGCACCAACCCCATTACAGCTCATGAGCTCAAAATTCTTTACAAAAAAAAAAAAAAAAAGGAAAAAAAAGGCATGTCTCAGTTTCTTAAAAAATAAATTGATAAAAAAAATTATATTAAAATTCAAAATTAAGCAATGCTATTTTTAATTTTCTCAACTAAAATCCACAATAAAAACTAAAAATCGCTAATTTTTAACGAGATATTTTCAATTTTCTAATTGGACCAATACATAAGAAACAAAAAAAAAATTCAAAAAAAAAAAAGTAGCACCATGGCTCGCCAATTCCACATTAAGACAAATATAAAAATTACAATTAAATTGAAAAAAGAAAAGAAAAGAATCAGAACAAGAAGCGAGAAAAAGAAATACAAACCTAAAGTGGAAATGAGAAGTTGAAGAAGAATGAATTGACAAACAAAGTTAAAGTTGTCTTAAGTTGAGAATAAATCCAGTACAGTAAACCGAAAAATAAAAATCACATATTGAACAACGGAGCAAATTTCCAAATTTGTTTGGGAATGATGGAATGGGAAATTGAAGAGTTGGCTTCTTTTGGAAGTTCTAGTTTATACGTAGACAAAATATTACATAGTATAATGGGCTAGTTTTTTCAAATACTAGGCTTTGTAGTTTAGATTTAGATTTTAGATCAAACTACTAGCCCACTAATATATATGGATTTAATAAAACTGTTTTGTTTTTAAAAAATCTAAATTATTTGCTAAATAAAATATAGAGAACTTTTAAATTTATGGGAGAATAAGACTAATTTTTATATATCAATTTTTTTAAATAAAAAAATATCCCTCTATATAAAAATTTCAAAAAAGCCACGGCCCCTTACACCCCCCCCCCCCCCCCCAAAGATATTCTTGTTATTAGAAGGCCCACCAAAAATTTATAATAAACAAACCGTCCAAATTTGAAATTGACGAGCTGTCCACGTACGTACTATATTAGTTAATGGAATAATGAGCGGTTAGGATCAAAATAGGGCAAGCTTCCGTTATATTATAAATGCCTAGTGATCAGGAAAATCTTCATCACCAAACCTTGTATTCTCTTGTATGGACATTTTCTACTTTTCCTTTCTCTCTTATTGTAGTATTGTATAACAGCAAATAATTTTCTTCTTTGAACTTGATTAATTCTTTTTGTTGTAGCTCATATTCCTTCTCCATTTCTTATCATGGATAGAGTCCAACTACCGAAAGGGACAGAGCCAGAAATTTTCTCCAGGCAGAACACTAAATTTTTTTTTAAGATAAAACAAATTTTAGTGGTGATTATGTTAGAATTTTTTATTTTAGTGAGTTTATATGAAGATTTTTAAGTTTAGTGGAGACAAAATAATAAAAGTATAAACTTACTATTATTTTTTATCTAAATTAACATTAGTAGGGGTTATGTGAGATTTTTTTTTTTTTTATAATGGGGATAAAATATGGACTATATGTGAATATTTTATTTTTAGTGGGATAAATTATAAAAATTAAAAATTTTTAGAGCAAAATTAAAAGAACAAAAAATTTGAGTGGGCCCTTCGTCAGCATATTGAAATGAGCTTTTGCAATTCTTATGTTATTTGCATGTCAGCAAATTCTTTATTTCCAGTTTTCTGTAGAGGAGGAGCCACCAGAGAATAATATCCCCCCAGTACCAAGACCAAGCTCCAGCGAATCTCCGAAGGCTTTTCGACATACAACACCACCGAGACCAATTCTCCAGCGTTTCGACAGACGCTTCTCGACCTGCAACACCGCCGAGACCAATTCTCCAGCGTTTCGACAGACGCTTCTCGACCTACAGAACCACCGAGACCAATTTCCACCAATTCGACAGACGCTTCTCGACGCCACAGTGCGACCGCCTACTGGGCATGACACCAGTGATTTCAGGCCTACTGCTCCCGGTCACAGCCCCAGCGTCTGCCATTCCGTTCACAATTAATTAGGGCGTATACATATATCCTTAATTATTGTGCACTGTTGTTATATAGATGACGTATATATTTATATGTGTATAAATTTATGTAGTCGTACTGTTGTCAATGGCTAGCTTGTACATCCTAAGCAAGTTCATAACCTATATATGCGTGTGTGTGTGTTACCAGATTTAAGTTTATATGCTTCCACTCATTGTCTCTGTTCAAGAGATATTGCTATATACTATTGTTGAAATATAAAATTATTGTTGGCCCACCTCCTAATAGCTTAAACTTTTGGGAGAATTGATAAACTAACATGGTATCAAAGCAGGAGGTCCTGAGTTCGAACCCTTGCAATTGCACTATTTAACCCCATTTATTATCATTGCGTGTTGGGCCTGTAATATGTTTCGGGCTTCTTATAATTTGTGTTGGACTTTCAAATTAATATTTGTCCGCACGTGGGAGAATTGGTAAACTAACAACTGTGTCTATGTATCATTAGTTGCTAAAATATATAATTTCTGGTGCAAAATAAATAAATCATGAATCTCTTAGGCACAACGTGCATGGATACTACACAGACCACACACATCAAGACGGTTTTTGTCTTAATATTATTATTATTATGAGACGGACTTCCAGCTATTGTTGGTTTTGTTTGGTTCTTAGTTCTTAGTTTTTGGAACGTTCAAATTCTTTTTGCCCTACTTGTTTTTAGGGCGCACTTTTTTTCCCCCCTTCTATTTGAGATGTTGATTTTTTTTTTTCTTTTTGCTTTTATTAATATAATTAATTAATGGGATGAGTGCTAAAACAGTGATGATCATGATCTAATCATGATGTCTTGATACATCTATTGATTACTATCACCATCATTTTTTTTTTAAATACTATTGTTTTTATTTTAGAATAAATAAATTACAAAGTGAACAACTATGGTATCCAATTCAAGCTCATTGTAATTAAGCTTGCACACTACTCAAAATCCTATACTCTATCATGCTCATGATCACTATAAATTCAAAGAGAAGATCAATGAAGAAGTTTTTTCTTGACTAGATTGACATGTTGCCATCAATGACTTGATGATGAACATGCTATAACTTATTTCATGTAATGATATAGAGTAAAATCGAATCCCGTTAATTAATAAAGGGGTTTCGGGGTATTCAATCTGCAAGGATTCAGGACTCAATTCTCCATCTGCAAAGTATTTTATTCCGACTTGAGAATTCAAATATTCAATAATAATAGCGAGTCCACCAGATGATTCATTATTAACTGCCCCAATTGAAGACTTTGGCAAAATGTCATCCATCGAAGTAGAAATATGGCTAGTTTGAGGTTGTAGTGCTTTCGACAGAATTTCTACTTTTACTTCTAGTAAAAGGAGAAGTAGAAGCTAAAAACAAAAGTTATAAATACTAGTTTCTCCAAATAACGATTAAAATATATTGGTATTTGTGCAAATGACTTTTGAACTCTTTTATCAAACACATTATTTGCATCATAGTTTGTGTAAAGGAATTTTGGTGCGACAGTCATTCATCTCTACAAGAAAAATGGTAAACTGTATAATTTCACATTACTTGGAATCGCTTGGGAATGGATAATGTGATTGTTCACAAGTAAAGAAACCACCTTCTAATGGTACAAGATCCTTTGGTGTAAAGCCCAAGGGCAAAACTATGTAGTCATAAGCCTAAAGCGGACAATATCATACCAAAGAGAGACATGAGTCATTACAAATGGTATCAGAGCTTATACCTAACTAGAAGTGTGGACAACGAGGACATTGGGCCCCTAAAAGCTGGATAAGTTTGACAGTCATGCAATCTCACATTGCTTGGTAATGAATATATATGGTAATTTATAAGTAAAAGATCACCTTCTAATCATATGATAATTACTGAGGTAAAACCCAAGAGAAAAATCATGTGGGCTGAAACTCAAAACTAACAATATCACAGGAAAGGAGACATAAGTCGTTACAAATATTGGTATTAGAGCCTATATCCAACAAGAAATGTGACCAGCGAAGATGTTGGCCCCAAAAGGAAGAGTGATTGTAATAGTTATTAGTCCCTACAAGAAAATCATAAGTTGTGCAGTCTCACATTACTTGGGAATGTATGTATAAGTGATGGTCTATAAATAAAGAGACAATTTCTAATGGTACGAGACCTTTTGGGGTAAAGTTCAAAAGAAAAACCACGAATCTGAAGTTGGCCGCAGCCCCGGTGTTGGCCACGCTATCGGAAAGGATGCAGAACCAAATGCATAGAAGACGTACGTGTATATCCGTAGCTATATATATTTACATATGGAGTCGGACTGTTGTGATGGCTAGCTTGTACATGAGAATAAGTGACCCCTAAGCAAGTCTATTCATAACCCCATATATATATGTTATCTGATTTCAGTTTATATGCTTCCCTTCATCGTCTCTGTTCTAGAGATTGCTACACACACACACACACACACATATATATATATATATAGGAGAGTAAAGTGTGTGTCTATGTATCACTAGTTGCTAAAATATGAAATTTCTGGTGCAAAATAAATAAGTTATGAATTTCTTAGGCACAACATGCATGGATACTACACATATATACCACACATCAAGACAATTATTATGTTTATTATTATTATTTTGATAAATAAAGAGATTGAACAACTATAGTATCCAATTCTACCTCATCGTAATTACATGGCACTACTAAAGTCCTATACTATACCATGCTCATAACCACTATTACTATTTATTAAGAAAGAAAAGAGAAAACAATGAGTCAAATTGAAAAATAAAATATCAAACTAAAGAGGCTTACAAACCAACAAGCTAGAAGATGTCTCGTTCCACAACCGGTTAAAGAAAACTCTATGATTTTCCTTAAAAAAGGAAACTCCCATATAAGTAAAAAAAAAAAAAGGGGAAGATGATCTCTACGAAGAGACCAAACAGAAAATAAAGAATTAAGCTTGCTATGTCGCATTTTGTTCCTAAAATTTGTATGTTTTCTTTAAGTAAGGAGTTAAGAGACAACTGACATTAGATTGGAATCTAAAACCTTTACCCATCCGTCACTTAGCCCCTAACTCAAGTTATTAAAATAAAAGAAAATAACAAAAGTTTAAACCAAAGAAAACTAAGAGATTACAAATCCGAATGAAAAATCCCACACAGACTAAAATCCACTTATCTAGCAGAAACTGAAGCTAGAAGGTTAAGTTAAAACTATGTCTTTGAAAATCAGTTAATATAATAAATCTCATTAAAAACCTTACTGGTAAAACCTTATGGGAAAAATCTAGTAAGGGAAAAAGAGTTTCAAAGATAGTTAAACATATAATAACAAAATTAAAAGAAACCCCCCAAACAAAAATAATCTGGAAATCTATAAAAAACTGAGCGGAGACACATCCCTATTAACCAATTGGAGAATAAATTAACTCCGACGCAATATACCAGTAGTGGAAGTTGCTGTCATGAAATCCAAAGGAAATCAATTTATTCATCATACAACTCCATTCACAAAAAATGTGAGAAAACTTCAAATTAATCTTGAACACCCATTTCAGACCTCCAACCCATCTATTGTGAAGCTTCCAAAGCACCTTTTCAGATTTAGCATGAACAGCTCAACCACGTAAAGAGAATCACACTTAACCCATAAATTAAACCAGCAGAACTCAAACGTTTTTCCTATAGCAATCACGAGACCCAGAAGTTCCGCCTCCAAAGCAAAGGAAACACCAATTGGCACCAAAAAAATTTTTTAACAAAGCCTCCACATGTATGAAAAATGCCTCCATAACTAGCAAGACTTGGAGCTCCTCGAGCTGCACCATCAGTATTCGCCTTGATATTCAACCAAGAGGAGGAAGCCAACGGACCATAATATTCTCGAGAGTACGGGATAAAAGAGGCCTGAAAATATGAACATGATTTGTCCATACTCACAATTTTGTCCAGAGATCTCATCATACAACTGAAAAAGCCTACCACGGAGTAAAAATATTCATTTTGCTTGCTTAGCTAAAAATCATAATATCACAGACATAAAGAAGATGATAAGGATTCACGGCCCCCCTGTATGGAGAGGAAGGGTGCAAAGCCCCACAATTCACCAGTCTCGTTATAAATTGGGGGATAAACGATCCCCTTAATGCACACTTGGACTAGAACCAAAAAAACCCGTAGAAGAATCGAGATATGTGTAGAACTGAAATCTCTAATTTCTAAGAGACGAATTTAGCCGATAAACCAAAACTATGCAGCACCGAAAAAATGAAATTCAGATTCAGAATATTAATAATTTTTTTTTATTTTTTTATTTTTATGCCAACCTTGATAGTCATATTTCAGAACCTCCTTTGTCAAAACAAGTAACACCCTCAGAAGCAAGGCAATATACTTATGAATGCAATGACCCTGGATAAACCCAGATTGTATAGGAGTTAATAAGTAAAGAGATTTGAATAGTTCACTACAACAAAAAAGCCCTTTTACGACATTTAAAAAATGTCATAAAACAGATTCCATGACATGTAGCTCCTAAATTATCACAAAATATTTGTGGCATGTTTTGAAGTGTGACACGTAGCAAGTTGGTGATCCAAGTAACTTCTGCAGCAGTGGCGGCAATGGCTCGATATTCAGCTTCAATTAATGATTAACTTACAGTTCTTTGTTTCTTAGAGCACCATGAAATGGGATTTCTGTCAAGGTAAAAATGTACGTGTGGTGTATGTACAATCATCTTTATTACCTGCCTAGTCAGCATCCGAGAATGCTTGAAGCTTGAAAGGTTGATGTCGATGAAGATGAATGCCATGATGAATAAGTACTTGAGATAACGGAGTTGGCGCTTTGCTGCAATCCAATGTGTTTGAGTAGGAGCATGCATCAATTGTGCTAATTTGTTGACTGAGTAAGCAATATCAGGACATGTTAGCAACAAGTATTTGTAACGCATCTATAAGACTACGATATTGCTTTGTTTCCACATGAAGGCGTGCCATCACAAAGAACAAGACTTTCAGAACTGGACATCGGTGTTGTGGATTCTTTCATGCCAGTGAGCCTATGATGGTCGAGAAGGTCATTGGCTTGTGGGAATAGTTTCAATTCCCAAAAAAAAAGAAAAGAAAGAGATATCCCATGTCCTTCATAGAGAAACGTTGTGAGAGTGCCTTCAAAACTTCCTGTACAAACTTGGATGCATTATTAGTAATAACAAGATCGTCAACATACACTAGGAAGTAAGTCGTGATGGATCCATGTCTATAGATGAACAATGAAGCATCAGTTTTGGAGTTGACAAACCCGTAGGAAGTAAGAAAATTTTCAAGCTCCATGTACCAAGCACGAGGGGCTTGTTTCAAACCATAGATTGCTTTAAGAAGTCGGCAAACATGGTTTGGTCTTGTTTTGTCAATGAAACCGAGGGGTTATGTCATATATACCTCTTTAGATAAAGTACCATGCAAGAAGGCATTGTTCACATCCAATTGATAAAGAGAGCAACCATGACTTAAAGCAATATAAAGCAAAGTCCAAATCGTTGTAGGTTTCATAAATGGACTAAAGGTGTCATGATAATCCACAAGTGGGCGTTGGTGAAATCCTTTAGCCACAAAACTAGCCTTGTATCTTGCAATACTTCCATCCGAATTCCTTTTAATTTGAAACACCCACTTACAATCAACAACATTTTGGTGTGGATAAGATAGTACCAATTCCCGAGTGCCATTTTGATTTAAAGCATGTAGTTCTTCACTCATGGCAGCTTGCCACTTGGAGTCACGCATAGCCTATACAATGTTAGTGGGTTCAAGCGAAAAAGCAATAGATGGGTAGGGAATGAAAGCCTTTTTTTGGTTTAAAAATATTGTTTTTTTGATCTTGTAGTCATTGGATGGGAATATGTGACCAGTGGCATGACATTGGTAGATGGTGAAATGCTAGTTGAAGTGGTGAGAGAGAGAGAAGAATCGTACTTGGGGTCATCTCCACATGCGTGGATCGTGGCAAGAACTTCATTTGTTGGTGGCATAGGATCAGTAGAGATTGCATGGCTAGAGTCATGTACATCAGGAGACAGGTTAGTACAATGATCTTGTATTTGACTGGTAGGGTCATGAGTTGTTGGGGATGTGGCAATAACAAAGTGTGTTGGTGCGAGTAAGGGAAGAAAGGGAGAATATGAAGCCCACCTGTCAAGAGTGGTTTGCAAGTTTGTGGGTGACGTGGTGCCATCCAAAGGAGATTGATGCTCAACAAAATGAACGTGTCTAGAAATATATAAGTGATTTGTAGTTGTATCAAGACACATATAAGCATTATGGGTGTTATAGTAACCCACAAAAACACACGGCTTAGAGCGAGGTTGTAGTTTATGAGATGTATAGGGACGAAGTCAAGGAAAACAAAGGCATCCAAAGACCCTCAACTTGTTATAATTAGGTGTGGCAAAGAACAGGACTTCATAAGGTGATTTATATTAAAGAATTGGTGTGGGCATTCGATTAATCAGATATGTTGTAGCAAGAAAAGCATGGGACTAGTAAGATAATGGGAGAGATGCTTTGTGAAATAGTGTGAGCCTCATTTCAACAACATGCCTGTGTCTTCGCTCAGCAAATGCAATGTGTTGAGGTGTATAAGGAAGGGATAAAAGGTTTTGAACACCATGCGATTCAAGCAACGTTTTAAGCCCCTTGTACTCATCACCACCATTTGTATATACCGTAACCAAGGATGTTTTGAAATATTTTTCAACCATAGCTTTGTATTTTGGAAAAATGACATCGGATTTGTAAACCATAGAAATAAGAGATGCCATAATAAGTAAAGAATAGTTATATTGTACTGATTATGTATGAATGTGTACAGAGCACATATATATACGAAGTCAATAACAATGAATGAGGAAAGTCAACTACACAATAGATGTACAAAAGGAAAAGAGCACAAAGATTATGGGATGAGATCTCATTGAATGATGGCTGAGATTGTGTTGATTGATATTGAGAATCAATTTGATCTTCTTTCCTTATGAGAGAAACATGCTAACAACAGTGGACAACTTGCCAGCCATAATTTTAAGGAAAAATTACATTTTTTTCGTTTGAATTTTAGATCTTATGACAAAATGCTCTTTCGAACTTCAATTTGTAACCTCCATTCCCATGAATTTTTAAATGTTTGTAAATTTCCCTCTTATATTAAATTATTAACAAAAAAAATGACATGTGGCACTTTAAGACCAAACTTTGAAAGGGTACTTTTTGTGTAAAAAAAACATAGTTAAATTTATAAAAGAAATTTTCTTAAAAGTGAAAATAATGTATAGTGAAAAAAAAAAAAAAGAAAAGAAAAGAAAAAGAGAGAATGATGTAACATCCCCTCCCTCTTCGGCGACGGCATCCCCAACAGCCGTTGAGAGCAAGCCGGCCGCAAAGCCAGCTCTCCCCATCCGGTGACAACGACCCCCCCCCCCCCCAAAAAAAAAAACAACTGCTGCGCATACTTCCCACTCCTGTCGCCCCAAATCGTCAAAAGATCTGCGACGCCGCACCAGCCACCACACCCTCAAATTTCCATCGTGCTCTGTCCCCATCCCTGACAGATCGGCCACACCCAACACCCCCCACCCCCCCCCCCCAAAAAAAAAAAAGCTTGCGTCACCCCCTCCCCCCCCCCCCCTCCCAAAAAAAAAAAAAGCTTGCGGTCACCCCTCCCTCAAGATCTGCGTCGTGTCTCTCTACCACCCAGAACTCCTCGTCGCCTCCCTTCCCCTGCGTGAGATCTGCTCATGCTTCTTCCCCAATTCTAGCTTGCGAACTACATCTTCTCTCTGTATATGGTTGATTTTTTTTTTTTTTCCTCCTCTCACGATGCAACTGTGATATATATATATATTTTAAAATTTGCAGCTCAGATACTTTTTAAGTTAATATTACTTTGTCGTGGTCGTGGAACAATAGTGAAGTTTTTCCAAATGGTTGTAAAGTTTTTTTGTTGTTGTTGTTTTTTTTTTAATAGTAAAGTTCTTTTTACGACAATAATTTTTTTTTAATGTAAAGTTTTTGATGGACATTAGCGTTAGAATTTTTTTTAATTAGGATTTTAAAATTAAATGCCCTACATGTTCAAAAATTAAATACACGTGTTACTAATCTTTTTAATTTTTGTGATATTCATATTTGTTATAGGGACAATTTTGTCTTTTAACTTAGTTCTAAGAGCATCTTCGTAATTGCACATTCAACACCCCCATTTCCTATTGTAAACAAGTGCCTTATGTCATTTTTCATTAATAATTTAATAGAAGGGGAAAACTTGAAAAACGTTTTAAAATTCCGGGAAAATAAATGTTATAAATTAAAGTTCAGAGGATATTTTGTGATAAGGTCCAAGTTAAAGAGGGGAAAAGTATAATTTGTCCTAATTTTAATGATAATCATGAACAACAGATTTCCTAACATAATAAACCAACACTTATCAATAGAGACCAATTCTCGAACATTTATATTTTTATATATAATATGGACTACTTAAAAAGCAAAATTCATGGAAGGTCCACAGAATTGTATAATAAGGTTTGTTAAATGTATAATTTTAGTCGATCAACTCTTGAAATGCTTAAATTTTTGGGACTATTAGTTTTCTATATCAAACCATAAATATATAGGATCACTCTGTACTCTCTTTTCTATGCTTCCCTCGGCCTCTGACCCGCCCTTTTATTAGATAATTTGTATAAATATCAAACGTGTGGGATTTATATATCATACTAACTTTTCTTTTCTTTCGAATAAATACATAGGCAAATTTGTAATACCTAGCTTTTCAATGTTCTTATTTCCTTTTTAAGGAATTAAAAATATGCTATAAAGATATTCATGAAAAAACTCGATTTAAAGCTTTTGTTAGATTTTGTGAGTTCTTATTGGTCAATAAAACTCGAAATGGATTGCTTAGATTAGCAACGGACCTTTTGAGCTAAAAGAGACGAAAGAGTACATGATTTCATGATGGTCAAAGGTTTGACCGAAAAGTCAACTTTGACCGATAAAGTCAAAGTTTGACCAAGAAAGGTCAAAAGGTTGACCTTGCGGTATTATGAAATGCAGTATGGAAAGTATACTGCGAAAATCATTTTTAAAGTTAAGATAGCATGAATAGGCTTTAAAATCACATTAGAAAATCAAGCACACCTAGTAGGGATTAAAGGCAAAAAGGGCTCGAAAAAATAAGAAAAATTTTACACTGCCCATTTTTACACAGATAAATTTTGGACTGCAGTGCAGTATAAAAATACTGTGTATAAGTGAACACAGTATTGGAAATATCTGTGTAGCTCAAAAATGGACTGCTTAGTGAAGAAAATAGCGAAACAAGCTCTAAGGTGGATGACATCACCTTATCTTGAATTATGACATCATAATTAATTTAACAAAGCTTGGAAAGAAAGTTGGAAGCTCCTAGAACATGTGTTGGCCGGCCACCTCAACCTCCACTTGTGCAAATATTAGTTCTTCATGGGGTTTTTCTAGAATTTTTGAAAAATTCTCCACCTCTATAAATAGGTGGTAGTGCTATTCATTTTAAAAGAAAAATCTAGTGAAACTCTTGCAATTTTGCTTCTCAAATGCCGACCATTAGGGAGAGAAAGGGAGAAGAGAAAAATCAAAAATTTTCAAGGGGGTTTTGCTTAGGGAGAGTTCGGATTTGCTACTAGGAACCAAGAAAGAAGTTTGAAAAATTTTGGAGCCATTTTGGCCAAAGTGGCTGAGTGTGAGGGGAAAAGAAAAGGAAGAGAAAAGGCTGAAAAATTTTGGGGGGAAAGCTTGGTGGTGTGGCCGGATTAGGGGAAAATTAACCAAGGGACCAAGAAAAATTTTTGGTGCTCTAGCAAGGGTGGAGACCGGTTGTAGGAGGAACTAGAAGGGAGGAAGAAATTTTGGTGTCCAAACCCTAACCTTAAACCAAGGTATTTCCTTTAGTCCTAATCTTTCAATTGAGCTTTCAATTTGGAATTTATTTGTATTTCAAGTTGAAATTTGTAAGGGCATAAGCCCAATTTAAATTCCTTGCTCTAGGTTTGGTTAGATTGTGCTTGATTTAGGGTTAAGGGTGGTTAGCTCAATTATGTGAATTGCTTTTTGGTTTGTGCTTGTTGAATGCTAGGGTGCATGTTAGATAGTGAATGAATAGTATGTCCCCTAATTTTTGTGTGAACCGGCCCTAGACAGCTCATGCTAGGTTGCTAGTTTAAGTTTAAATGCTTTGATGCATGTATGAATGTGATGCAAAGGTAGAACCATGCAAACCTAGGCTAGGGCAGTTCGGTTTTTGGTTTCCATGGGCGCGTTTGAATTACATGATTTTTCATGTGGGACGTTAGAAAATACTGCATGTATGCTATTTAGGCTCCCGCGTGTTCGGTTGAGTTAGATTACACGAAATAGGACATAAAATGAATGTAAGAACAAAAACTGCCAGTTCGGATGTGAACTGCCCAGTTTTCTAAAAAGTGGAATTTAAGGCCTTTAGAAGCCGAATTAAGAAAAACGTAAAATATGAAAGTTGTTCAGAATGATTTTTCTTAGGGACAATATGGACGGATTTCCAAAATAAGACTCCAATGGCCTTCGTTTTCATGGAAACCCAAGCCTGACTGTGCCCAGGAATTATGCACGGCCAGGTGAGTTCAAATAGCAATATGAACCAATTAAAGTCCAAATTAAATTTTTCGTAAAACATAAAAGTTTTAAAATTTTTCGAGAGCTACAACTTTCATGAAGACAACTTTTTCAAATTCGGAATGGATTTTTAAACTGACATGGTTTTGTAAAGACTGTGCAGGGAACAAGAAATTCCTGCACAGGATTTTCTAAAACAATTCAGAAAAATTGTATTTTTCTCAAAAACCACTGTTTTGGGGCATATTTGGTAAACCATCTCATCTCAACTCAACTCAAACTTTTTTTTGTCTTTTTCCCAAAAAGTTTTTGTCTTTTTCCCAAAAAATTTTTTGTCTTTTTTGAAAATTCAAAAAAATTTACTATTCCAACTTAAAAATCTCAACTCAAACTACTCCACCAAACTCCCCCTTGGTTATGGAAACTGTTCCAATGGCAGTTTTCAGCCTTTAATAAATTTTATAAGATTTCATTTCAAAAGCTCAAATTTTATAAGATTGATTTAAGGTTTTTAGATTTCCAAATTGTCCAAAAGAAAAGAAAATGGGATTTAAGCCAAAGTATAGTAAAACGAACATAACGGATGGTAACCGGGAGGGATACCCGAGTTACTGGGTCAAGCCCAAAGTCCAAGGTTGACCCATAAAGGGTTGACCATAGTTGACCAGGGTTGATCAAAGTTGACTACCTTAAGGGTTATTCAATATAATCGTAAAGGATACCGAAACTTATAATTAGGCTAAGATAAATGGTTAATAGAAATAACCCAATGGTATGTTGAAGGCTTAGCATAAAAAGGGGTTATCCAACGTAACCTCTTAAGAAATAAGCCATGTTTGGTTATTCTTGTGACGCCCCCTTACTACGTAGGGCCGTCACTCCTTACCTTACTTAGATTACTTGAAAATTTGGGGATATTTTTTTTTTTGAACTTCTTATGTATCTTAAAACTCTTATCTTTTTTTTTTGAACATACATAATAAACATTGCCTTTAGCATCATATCATTACTACTTAAGTAAACGTTACTTAAGGTGTTTGGTTCCAAAATACCGTAAAGCATAATTCGTCTTTACCATACATACTTATATGTACAAAACTTCTTTACTTATCAAAAGATTTGCGGAAAACATGCGTAGTGGTATCCATACCGCCTTCGTCTGCCGTCACACCGCTCCAACAATGCCCACCATTAAGCTGCGGGTTTCTTACCTACAGTATGAAATATAACTGAATGAGCTTTCGCCCAGTAAGCACAAACATATCTCACAAAACATTTAAACATCATGAAGAAAACATACATCATCATATGCATATGCATGAACCAGTTATGTTCCATTTATGCATTTCATTAATTTTCTTATCTTCCTTATGGGCCCCTTAGTGTACGTACCTTTAAATTATAGCGCGCCTCCAGATACAGTTAGATGGGGTTGCAAGCCCCTAACTGTACAAGGGAAACATGAGTGATTACACCCTCTTACATAAGCGCGAGGGTGAATCCATAACTTGTACATAAAAATCCTCCACTTCAAGGAGGTTGGTACGACACTTTACTTGTGACTTCTTACCATGTCATTTATCTTTAGTGAGCATACAATATGATGTCACTACATGATAACATACTTTTCATTTCATTATTAACATGGCATGGCATTCTTTTCATTCATGGCATTTGCAGATATGACATTTTCATAAACATGACATTTTGCAAATATAGCACTATTATGATTATTTACAAAAATAGCACTTTTCATCAACATAGCATTTTACGAAAATAGCACCTTTTATAAATATGGCATTTCGCAAAAATAGCACTTTTCATAAAACATGGCATTTCACAGATATAGCACACGACATATTGTAGCACATTTGAAAACTACATACTTGAACATAATTTACTAGTTTTCATACTGCAGGTGAGGTTTGTACTTACCTCTAGTGCCGTGTTCCTTTAGAATTGCGTCCTTTCGATCGTCGGCAACCGCAATTCACTTTCCTGATATATCCAAAATATAGGATCAGGATCTTTTCGTAAGGTGTTGGTGACCTACCAACACTCATATTTACTTTTGGTTGTATGTCCCCTATTCATAAAATCCATCTAGGCCATTTTTTTTTTTTCCCCATTCTTTATTGGACTTGGATAATTCCTTATGAGGTTACATTGGGTAACCTTTTTGGTTAGAGCCTTGTTCTCTTATTGGGCTTTGCTCATATATCTATGTTATTGGGTTATTTCCTTGAACCCATTAAATCTTAGCCCAATACACTTGTGGGTATCCCTTAGGGTTATGTTAGGTAACCCTTAAGGTTAACCTTAATTAACCTTGGGTCAACCTCTTGTCAACCCTTGGTTATCCTTGGGTATGTAACTCGGATCTAATATCCGGTTACCGTTCGTAATCGGCTTGTTCACCAATTTTACTATAAAATTTCTCTTCCTTATTCTTGGAAAATCTTGTGTAATTTACTTCCCAAAAATCCTTCATTCTTCTTATAAAATTCTAACTCCTTTTAGTTAGAAAATTCATTAGCTTAATTTTATTATTTTCTTTATCTTGCAATTGTTTGGTTGAAACCCTATTTTTCTTCTCTTTATGGAAAAGTGTGAATTTCAAACCCGAGCCCTTAAAATCCATGGTTTTCGAAATAATTATTTTGTAAAATCATTTGGGGTCGGAAACCACCTTTGGAACGGTTTCCGACGCTAAAATGACCATTTTGGAACACCTCATTACTTTTCTAGAAAAGATTTTCGTGAGATTCATTTGTTGATTTTCGGACCCTCTGCGCGCCTCTCACAAAACGCGCCCAGTTTAAAAATCGGCTCGGAATCTGAAAAACTTTTCTTCACGAAAGTTGTAGCTAACGAAAAATGCTAGAACTTTCATGTTTTGCACAAAATCTAGTTCGGCCTAGATCAGTACCAGTTTTTATTTGAAAACGGGTTAGTTCTGGAAAACTGTGTGGAGGACGTCCCAGGGTTCAGCCACGGGTTTCGAGCAAAACGAAGGCCTTTGGAGCCTTATTTCGAGATTCTGTCTGCGCTGTCCTCTAGGAAAAGTTGTTCCGAACAACTTTCGTGTTTTGAGTTTTTCCCCGTTTGGCCTCTAAAGGCCTTATATTTTCGTTTTTCCAAAACTGCTCAGGTTCGAAACCGAACTGGCAGCTTGGTGAGTTACTCCGGTTTACCTCTTAAGCTAGCATACAATAAGTGGGTTGTTTTGGCAGATTTTTGGCCTAATCTTATGGGACATATAACCTATCTTCTAGCATGAAAAATCCATCATTTTCATGCACAAATTTTTAAAGCAACAAGCATAGAAAGATTAGCCAACCAACCCTAACCTATCAAGCACATACACACCATAAATAGGGCTGAAAATTAAATGGACTTATGTCCTTACAAATCTCTTGAACCAACCTTAAAAACACTTAAATAAAGCTTAGATCCAAGGGGTTTTAGAGATTTACCTCAACCCAAGTTAGGGTTTTCAAAATCCCAAAGATTTTCTTCCTTCCTTGGCTTGCTCCTAACCCACGGTTTTCTTCATGAAAATGCATCCAAAAATTTTTGTTGTTAGTTCTTCTTGCTTGCAACTAAAACCGAAATCCATATGATGAAAAACCAAGTTTTTCTTACCTTTTTCTTCTCTTCCTTGTTCGGCCAAGACTTGGAGAAATCCACAAAAATCCTCTCAAGTTTCCTTGCTCTTGGTTGCTCACGGTTTTGGTGCTAGAATGAGATCCAAGAGTTCCCTTTTTATGAGCTTCTTCTCAACTCAAAACCGAGCATGATCAAAGGAGAAATCCAAGAAATTTTTAAGATTCTCTTACCTCTTTTCTCTTGCTTGGTTCGGCTATCCTTGGAGAACTCACAAGAAAATTTTTCCAATCTCTCTCTCTCTTTCTCTCAAAGCCGTGCACCCTTGGAATGGGAGTTCAAAACTTTTGAATCTCTCTTTCTCTCTTCCTCCTCTTGCTGCCGAACATGAACAAGGGAGAATGAGAGGTTTTGGCTCTCTTTTTCTTACAAAAAGCACAAAGGATGGAAGGGTTTCCTTTGATTGATTGGAGTAGTTGGTTGCTTGCCTTAACTTAAGGCTTTTGTCAAGTCTTGCTTTCCTTTCCTTGCAGCCGAATCCAAGAGGATTAAGGGGGGTTGCTTGCTGCTGAAATTGAAGGATGGGAGGGGAGACATGGCAGCCGGATTTGTGGAGAAAAAAAGGGGAGTAGGTTAGTTTATTTTAATGGCTTGTTGACCAACCCTTTTTCCTTTAAAAAAAAAACTTTTTCCCATGCTCCTTTTTCTTTCCTTGGTGCAGCCGAAACTCATAAGGAGAGGGGGAAAGGTGCAGCCGGCTGTTTGTGGGGGATTGGACAAGGGATTTAGTCCATTTTTTTAGACAAAAAGTGACTAGAGATGGGGGACCTTTGATGGACAAAAGTTGGTGCACTTTTCCTTGATTTATGGCTTTGTCTCTCACTTTGCTTGTCCTTTTGGATTTTCTTTTTCTTTCTTTCTTTCTTCTTTGTGTGGCAGCCGAATATGATGGGGGGAAAAGGACAAGCTCACTTATTTACTCTTTGATGAGTGGAGGATGATATCATGGGCATGGGCTCTTGTTTGGCCATTTCGGTCTTGCACAGCTCTTTTTGCGCTCTACAGTTATTTCCAACACTGTGATGAGCATTTTTATTTTGTAATTTGATCCAAAAAATTATTCCATTAAATTTTTGGACCAATAATCTCTTTCTCCAATTTTTCGGAGACCTTTTTGCCCTTAATTCTTTTTCGGTGTGCTTGATCTTTCTAGGGTGGATTTACGGCTTATAAAACTCCATTTTCGGATATTCTTTTCATGTTTCTTCATCATACTTGTAAAGTCGGCGTTGTGACCCGTCCCGGTCAAACTTTGACTTTTTGGTCAACCCTTTGACTTTTGGTCAACCCTTTGACTTTTGGTCAAATCTTTGACTTTTGTCAAATTTCATCCTTTTTCATTCCTTTTTCCTTTAAAAACTTCATTCTTGGCTCGTAAAACCTTAATTGAGTCCCAAAATCATTAAATGAGAACTCGAACATCGTTTAGATAAAATTATGAATTTCTCATTATGATTCATAATTTTTCATTTAACACATCATAATTACATGAATTAGACTCTAATTCCTTATGAACAAGGAGATTACAAGTCTACAAAATTTCGGGTCTTACAATTCTTAAACAATAGGGTTACTATTTGTAACCAAGTAAGACATCTAGTATTGGGGACATACAACTAAGATTATGTAGGCATGTTGGTTAGGTCACCAACATTCCATAGTATCAATAAGACCCTTACCTATGTCCTTCCTCAAGCAGGAAGAAACCTGCAGCTGTACCCGGAGGAGGAGCAGCATTATTCAGGACATAGTAAGAGAGGTAAGCACAACTCCGCCTACAGCATAGGCTTTATTATGGTACTTGCCTAAGTATGTTAGATGTATGCTAGGGATGTATGCCTTATGGTTGCAATGTATGTGTTACGATGTTTTGCTGTATGTTATGTGGTATGTTAGATTGGTTGCTATATGTTATGTTGTTATATGCTATATGCTTATGTATGAAAAATGTTATGTAAGATATGTATGTTATGGTAAGCAAATGGTATGAGTATGAAATAAGAATAGGTGACATCACGATGCATGCTCACTAATTCTTATAAGAATAAAGATCAAGAATGATAAGATGAAAAGAAAGCAAGATGGCAAGCGAGCTTGCCTGTGTCGTACCGACCCGCCCGCAGGTCAGATTGGACTATGGTTTGAGTTGGAAATGGACTGACCGCCCCAACCACTCCATAGTCGCGTGTCCGGTACGTACACTCAAGTAAGGGGCCCACAAGTAAGATAAGACATGAAAGTAAGTTAAGAATGAGTAAAGAAAGCATAATAAGAGCATAAATGGATCATGCATATATTATGCGATGTTATGTTAAGTGATGATGTGAGATACTATGATATGATGAATGCAATGTGATATGCTATGAAAAGCTAAGTTAGGATGTGTATGGTTAGGCAACTTTGAGTTATGTCGCGGTATAGGAAGTTGTACTTGTTAAGCGAAAGCTCACTGTCTTGCATCTATGTTGTAGGTAAGCAACTTGTCAGCAATGTTTGATACAAGATGGAGGAACGTGGCGGGGCATACTGTGAAATGTAGGAAATCATGCCGCTACGCGTTTTGTTCTTTATGTAATTATTTTATGTTGAATATTTTTATCTAAAACATGTTTTATACGTTGCATGCTTTTATGGCCGTAAAAAAAAAATTCTGCTGTTTTCGTTAGTTAAGTAAGCATGTATGTACGGTAACGGTCTGTGCTAGGCGGGTCGTTACAAAATTTGTGGCGTCACTTTCTATTTTATACTATTAACAGGAATTCTTTTTTAAATATATATAAATTATTTAACTGCAACTATTCATGTTAAAAATTTAAAATTTGAAACACGCCATTCAAAACTAGTAAATTGAAAAAAAAATTAAATAAACAATTAAAATTCCGCAAATAATGCAAAAAAGATGTCCTTCCAAAGAAACTCCCAAATATAAAATCACCATCCTTAAACCTTCTACATACCTTAGAAGATTCCCATGATGAGTACCAGCTGCTTTTGCCCTGCAAGTGGGAGCCCTCTTGTGTTTCTTTATCAATCAAGCTTATTGAAAATGGGCAGTTCGTACTTCCCAGAAAGGATTCTATTGAGAGATTCATGTGTCTGTTGGGCTACTTTTTCTATATATATAACCCCATGTGCCGAGTCTGCCGACTCTACACCTAAATAAAGAGCTAAAACTACTTTTCCTATCGCCATGGTAAAAGAGAACTCATGAATATGAAAATTTTTTTTTTTTTAAGCTGCGAAAAGAAGGGAAGAAGAAGAAGAAGAAGAAGAAGATGGTGCTGTGCAATAATCAGGTGGATTCTTGTTGGACAACTGACCTTGTCCTTCTGAGAAAATAAAAATAAAAATAACAATAATAAAAAATAAAAACCTTAATTTCAACGTTTTGCCCAGAGATGGAAGAAGACAAATGTGGTTTGGGAACATGAAATATTGGTGGGGATGATCAGAAGTTCACAACAGTTTGTCCTGCACATACTCCGTTCCTGTTTTTCATCTAATTTCCAATATTCGTTTAGTACTATATTAACTTAACAAATTAATCATGCCTACGGCACCATGGTTTTAGTAGAACTTCAAGTTGTGGCTTTAATGATTCCAAAGTTCGAAACTTTTGGTGGCTGTCAAATGAGCCGCAGAAAAATTTCTCACAAGGTGGGTTGCGCCAATTCTCGTTCTTTGCGGTAGTTTTCAACAGTCGAATGATGGCAACTAACAAAGGCATGAAGGTTGTTGTTTCGAGTGTCCGAGATAAATTGACATATCTATAAATTTTCAGTAAAATGTCATGCAACACGCCAGAGAAGTACAAACTAACTAATCGACTTAAAGTTATTCTTTTATTATTATTATCATTATCATTATTATTATTATTATTATTATTATTATTATTTTGCTTAGCTTGCACTTACTTTTGTTATTTCTTTTGTAACTTTTCTATTGTTGTTTTCTGTACCCCCCCCCCCCACCTTTTTTTTTCTTATTATTAAAAAAAAACAAAGAAAAAGAGAAGAGAATGTTTAAATGAACGGTTTCCTATGAACCAAAGTTATTCCACATGTATGCGCACTATTTTTTTTAATTTTTTGAGAGAGAAAGAATGTCAGAGAGGGAGTTCCAAGGGACCGGGACTATAGGGCCCCGAATGGAGCTATAAATACCCCTCAAAGGGAAGAGGGAAATTCAACTTACAAGCTGAGAGTGTCTTGCTACTATATAATTGGTAGCTCGATTAGAACTCTATACTTGTAATTAATTTCCTAGTTAATAAAAATCTTTTCTTTCCTAATTCTCTCGCTACACAATATGGCCTCAAATATGTCATCATTCTTTACTTGTCTGTTTCTTTTGCTCATTATTTTCACCCAAGGAATAATCCCTTCTACTCATGGAAGGGCTCTGAACTTAGGGAAGAGTAATGAACTCCACCTAAATGAAACAAAGATTGTTGGCAACTTTAATGCTGACATGCAAGCTGAGATCGGAACCAATGAGGAATCATTTGCTATCGCACCACCGAGTGATGGAGTAAATACTGGTGCATCTCCACCACCACCTCCCGGGCATGACACCAGTGATTTCAGACCTACTGCTCCTCGTCACAGCCCCGGTATCGGCCATTCCGTTCATAATTAATTAGGTTTTTTATTTAATTATCCTAATTAATTATATCGACAACCTAATCCATTAGCAAAAAAATAAAAAAAATAAAAAGTTGTCGATGTATCTTCAATTCTGTTTTGTTGTTTTATTTGCGCTTTAAATTACTCGTTGTTTGCATGCGTGGGGTCTCTGCCACATAATAAAAGTTTTTATTTCTCAGCCGATGCTTTTTTTTTTTTTTTTAAATAGATTTGCATTTTATGTCGTTTATGCTGTAATATTTGGTGTGTAATGTCAGTTGTAAAATTTGTTAATGAAATTGCTTCGTCTTTCGCTATTTCTCAATTGTATGTTAACCACATTTTTTTTTTGTTTAATTACTTGAAAAATACTCGTCACTTACTCCAACGCAAAAGTTTGATGTCCAAACTTCGTTATAGGAAAACATTATTCTACTTTCACGAAACAAAAAAAGTTGCATGTGCAAATTGGTCCAGAATGAAAAAGATAATCGACATAATTGAAAGGGGACGTACGTGGTTGTACTCAATGCTGCAAGTATTCACAAGGCAAAAATATAATAATCTGATAAATATGTATATCTGTATATGTATATACATATGCCAATACATATGCAAATCTTGTACCGCTAGCGCCGGTGGATCCCTGAGCTTTGCGGGCAGATCAACTTGGCGAGTACTTCACAAGGATAATTATACATTAAGTTGCAGTATAACAATCTCACGGTTAAGAAGTATCTTGAATTTCCATATAACTACCGTGACTCTTGATTTTACTTTAATGCTGAAATGATATATTTTTTTTATATGAAGTAATATACTACTAAGGTTAATTTATTTGTTTGGTCCCTGAACTATGAATATTCAGTTACTTTAGTCTCTGAATTTTTGGTTTTCATGAATTTAGTTCCTGAACTTTTATTTTTGAGCAATTTTGGTCCCTTACATTAAAAGTAACGAACGATTTCTGAAATTTAATGTAGATAATCATATTCCTGTCACATAATAGCTAAACAATTTAAAGAAATTATTATATTAAGTTCAAAAGGTTTTAGTTTTTAAGGGTTTAATAAGAATAAGGAGAAAAATTTTTACTTAGTGTAATCATTTTTGTAAAATTTCATGTTAATTAACATGGAATTGAAACATGATTATATATAATAAATTAAAAAAATATATTTCATCAACTTCAATATTAGTTATCAAAACTGCCAAGATTCATAAGTTTAGGACTAATTTACTAAAATCAAAAGTTCAATGACCAAAGTGATAGATTATACACAATTCAGGGACTAAACGAACAAATTATCCTATTATTAATTATCACCACACCTTTCTAATCAATTACTAATTCAAATATCGACTTCAAAGACTTGCACCATTGAGAACCCAAACAGGGTGCTAAGCTCACTCATCCCCATGTCGGAAGTCCTGAATTCAAGTTAAAGGTCTCATTCTGCTTTATACGTACGTTACTCTTAATTATCTGTTAAAAGACATTAATAGACATAGTGATAATTAGTATTTTTATTTATTAGGGACTTTAACTCTATTTTAATTATTATTTTTGTACGTGTAATAGTTTGAGCCACATTATACAATTCTTTTTAGTCTTTTTTTTTTTTATAATTTATTAGGTTCCCACTTCGCGCTCGCTTTGTATATAGCTAATTTTCTTACACTTCTTTTAAGTAAAGAAATAAAACAAAGAAGAATCACTGGCCTGATAATTTGTTTAAACTCATGCATTAAAACATGCACAGAAAAGCCCGCGAATCCTCACAAGAGATGCCACGTCAAGGTCGGACTTGAGTACATAAATGACATTTATCTAATTAAGATTTTGATATTTACTACTAATTAATTAGAATATGAAATCTATTGTACCGACGTCAAGATGGTCTTCTCGGCATTGCCCATGAGCATTTGCCATAATCAAGTTAAATTCTATCCGACTCAAGAAACTATACTTTTCTGTTTCTCATGACTGTCTCTCACACTCACACTTGAAAGACTTGAGTTAAAAGAAGATCTATTCAAACAGGAGTTGGTAGTTACTAGTTGTAGTAGTGGCCAAGTTTCTTTTCATATGGTTGTCTCATCAGAGTGTAGCTCAACACTTAGCAGGAATCCATTAAGCCAAGACTATGTCGAACTTAACCAGGAGAGCTAACACGCGAGTACTTAACAGAATCCCGAGAATCATCGAAATATTTTTGGGAAGATTTTCTCATTCAAATTCAAACAACAGATAAGAAGATACTGCAAAATCGGCTTAATTAAAGATAATTCTAGTAAAAGAAATTGTTCAAAATTATTTATTTATGCGTATTTATCTAATACAAACATACAAATAGGTGGTTACACCAACCACAAAAACCATAAAATCCTTACTTTTGAACTCAAGCATTCTGTGTATGTCCACGTAGCTCTTAAAATTAACGATAATCTAACCTAATTCTTGTACTACTACTTACTTTCTTCACTTTCATACACAAGAGTTTGACATTGGTGGCTTAATAAGGAGCGAGTCCAGCCAGTTTGATAATTTTTTAACATCAACACATTCACTGGAGAGGATTTAGTGAGATTGCTCATCTTTCCACCGATGCATTAACATGAAATTAACAACAGAGTTAGACACAGATTAATTGTATAGTTAGTACGTACGTACAAGGGATATCTACCCATCACGATGATTATTATAAACCCTAATGATCCAAATTAGTGGAAGCCATAATTAAACAAAGAAGGAAAAAAAATTAAATTAAATTAATGAGCACGCAGTACAGCTACAGCGCACAACAGAGAATCAAATATATGCCTTTTGGCGTCTGACTTTTCTCTTTCCTCAAAGGGTTTTTTGTTGTCGAATTTTTTTTATATAAATAATATAATTAATACATTATCTTTTCTCCAGAGGTAGGCGGCTGAGCAATTAATGGGGGGGTTCACCAGTTGGAGAATGTGGTACATTATTACTAAATAATAAATTGTTTAGTAACGTTGGTGACAGAATGTGGTACATTATCTTATGCTAATTCCAGCGATCAAAACAATGATTGCAAAAAAACTTTTTAACTTGTTTTAGAACAATTATATATTCTTAAAAAGATAAATTTCACTTTTTTTGCTCGAACTTTAGCCCTTGTCATAAAATACCCCTCGAAGTTCATTATATAACATTATTTCCTCTTGAACTGTGAAAAAGTTTATGAATTTCTCCCCTCAATTAAATTGTTTACCAAAAAAAATGCATGTAACACTCATTGAAAGCATGAGTTGGGGGTATTCAGTATTAAAAAATTATGAAGTGGTTATTTGTTGGTAGCATTCGTTAACTTTATTAAATGTGAAGTTATGAAGCTGCCCATAAGAGAAAGGTCAGCCCTAAATATTTACTGTTTTAACCTAATTATTAAGGTATCTTGGCAATTTCACACTTAACACCCCTAACTCATGCTTCCAAAAAGTGTCATGTGCATTTTTTCGTCGAAAATTTAATTAAGGGGAAAATTCGTAAACTTTTTCACAATTCAAGGGGAAAAAATGTTCCAAATTGAAATTTAAATGACATTTTGTGACAAGGCCCAAAATTCGGAAAGAAAATAGTGAAATTTATCCTTGCAAAAAAGGATAATGTTTGTTTCAATAACTAATTAATTAAAGATAACCAATGAGGATTAAAAATCAATATTTATAAAATTCTTTTTAAAAAATGATGCTCTTGATTACATCCCCATTCAACTTTTCAAAGAGTTGTTTTCCCGACTAAGAATTACAACATTTTTCTTTAAAGGTCGTTAATGGATCAGCAGGATGGCATTTTATTTTGAAATGTCTAGCAAATGTCATAAAATATGTCGCATATCACGATGACATTGTAGCTTTTCCAAGGTAGTTTTTATTAAACATTGTAAAAACATTAAAATTAATTAATATTTTATCACGTTTCAAACTTAACTAGTTTTTGAATAGTTCTGGAAAATTTTGAGCAAGCATTGTAGCCAGAAGCTAGCAGGATAGAAACTTTAAGAAAGCTATGCTACCTACAGTAGAGCTAGACATATTTTAACTAATAGAAATGATGGTTATCTCGTGAAAATTTTATTCGGGGACGGCTACAATTTTTCCAAGGAAGATTATCCTCAATTAAAACCTCATCACAAGCAACACATTGATGTTTCCATACCTGCAAAACCAATTGCCAACGAGCAATGTAGATTTTCCATTGGACGGAAAACCCAAGCTTTACCAACGAACATATTTACTTGGCGAAGTGTAATCAAACGAAGAAGTCTGGAACACCTACCGAAGTTTTCAAGCTTTCAACGACAAAAGTTTTTTCGCCTTAGTCTCTGCCTTATTATTTAGAAAAATTTTAGCATAAATTAACTATTAGAAATAACTGAAATATTTAAAATGTTAAATGTATAAATATAGGATATGTAAATCGAACATAAGCCATTAATCAAATTCTAGTTCGAACAGAAAAATGTGCTAAAGTTCTATGGGGTCCCAGTTCCTACACAATTCATATATTTGTTCATACATGAGCAGAGTTCCAAAAATCAACCTTTCTAAACTAAATAACAGCGAGCTTTAAAAAAATCAGTGCAGAGTGAACTTAAAAAAAAAAAAAAAGTTTTAATTAATCATGTCGTATCCAATCAAAAGATGTATGGTAATTTTTAAATAATTACCCAAGCAAAGAGCTTAATACTGAAAGGTACAATATCTAGCAAAAGATTCCATGAAATTTATAAGAATAAGAAACTAATAAGATTGAATCTAATAAAAGAGGACGAAATTAATGATATGTGATTGTATTTCTGTACTTTTTTGTTTTCTCTTGGTGAACTTTGGAAACATCTTAGTCGTCTCCAACATTCACATTCGGGCATGCATACAACTAAGGAGATCTTTTAATCATGTTTGAAGTTCCAACAAACACGTAACATTCCAAGATTCAAAAGACAAGACGGACAAAGAACATTTAACTAGCCCATGCATTCCTTTAGAATTAATTATCGGACCAAAATGCTGTGTCCCTTCACCAATTATTAGATAAAAAGAAAAGATCCACCTACTCAATAAGAAGACCAGAGCAAAAGATAGAAAAAGTTGTCATAGATCAAACTCTTAGCTTTCAATAATTTTGATAATTTTAATGGAATTCTTCAATTCAAATAACATCAAATGTTTAAAATAGAAAATTATTTCAGAGGTATGAGAATCTTACACTATTGATATTCGATCTCTCGTGAGAGGATCCTGAACCTTGTGAGCAAGGCATGATATGTTCAGTAAGAAGACTTTGTGTTGTTCTAGAAAATGGATTCATAGTGAACTCAGAGCGTGTAATAATTAAAATATATCCGGTTGAGAAAGTCTACAAAATATATCTTTAATTCATTAACTTCTATAGGTGACCCGTATTACTTGTTTTATTGACACAAACCTGACAAATAATCAAAATAAAGATTTTAAATGCATTAATAATAATAATAATAATAATAATAATAATAATTTTATTATTATTATTACTACCTGGCACCTGCATCCAAGTTGGTGATTATGCAAGTTCTTATTTTTTCAGGTAAAGATAAATGCTTGGCATCCCATCTTAAACTGCACATTCATGGAAAATCACAAGAAGGTGTCATAGGATCAGCAAAGAGTCAATCAACATAACTACCACGAAACATTTGAATATTGAAAAAAGATTAATCTTTCGGCAGCCACTAATCTATGTCAACCTGTCCAAATGCATATCAAGACACAGAAAAGCAGAAGAGATGTTGCAGACCAAATTTCTGCAGGATGACTTTGCATATGTTTTTAGCAGGCCAATGAAATGAGCAGCCTTTAAAAGTGTCTGAATACTCAACCACAAACTAAGTGATCTTCATAAAAATAATTAGGTTCAATAATATTCCCTCAAATTGCTGGAGAGACCCCCCCACAAAAAAAAAAAAAAGAAACTTTTCAGATTATACAAGTTAGCGAGTCAACTTGGCATGAACAGCAAGGGCGTACCTTGTAACATCTAAAAGGGAGGTTTATAAGGATTTTTTTTTTTCCTGTGCAAGAGAAAAGCTATAGGGAAAATCATGAAGCAAACACTGGCATCTACACTAAGCATTATCTTAACACAAGAACACAAATTTCTTCTTACATGTGAAAAGCTTTTATGAAGAAACTGATGATAAACTATGTTTCCAGTAAGCATTGGTGGTCAACCTTGAAGAGACCAAAAAACCAAATTAAGTACATTATCTGCTTTCAAAATGCCAAAAATTTCCAACTCACATCAAAAAGCATTTTACAGGCCTTGATCAAGCACCTAGATAGAATACTTAGTTCAAAGAAATCAATTTTGTCAACCACTAGTTCTTTTAATGAACTTAAACCGCTAGTTGAATGCCAATAAACGTGGACAACAATAGAGCACCATCAAGCAACCCCCTTTAAACGTGGAAACTTTAAACATGTATTGCCAACGTGTGGTGACGTATCCATCAATTTTGCTACCTATTTCTACGGTCTCTTCTGAGAGGAATTAACACAAACATTTGGCAGCATGAATCAGAAGGTGAATTACTAAATGATATAAATTAACTGGCTATGATTTGTACTAATTTAACAAACACAGAAAGCTATTATTTGTACTAATTAAACAAACACAGAAAACAGAGACGAAAAGCGAATATCAACAGAATTCATAATCCAGTCTTCTCCAAAGGAGCCAATATATCAACAGGATCGACGTGGTACTCATCTCTTTCCTGAGGAGCCAATCAAGTCTTGTCGCCAAAACACAAGTCTTCTCCTCGCAACAACAAATTCATCCGACTTTTAGGAAACTAAAAGGAAAGGGAGATTAATCCAAAACAAAAAAGAAAAATTAAACAAATTTCATCCTACACAGATATTCTTGGACGGTTTCTCCGAACAGACCAAACGGAAATTTGTAAATTTTGGTACTTACTGATATTTGTTTCGACGGAGGACGAAGAGGCGCCAAAACTGACCACGACCATGATTGGCCTGCGACGGGGTAAGTGCGATGAGTTGGAAAAGATGGGGCTCGTGTTGTGTGCGACTGCCACCCTTCGTACTTGGCGATGGCATCAATGGTGGCCGTTCAATTCAGGTGGTTTTCCTCCTACTTTTTCGCATATGATCAGAGAACCACTAACTTTTTGGCGCGCTTATTTTGGCGGGCACTCGTCGACGGCTGGTTTTGGCGGGTATGATGAACTTTTTTTTTTAAATGTGCTAACTGCTAAGTCGTGGGCTTGGGAGTTTTTACTGTTATTATTATTATTTATTTCTTTTTTTTTAGTGAAATTATTTATTTCTTTTTTGAAATTTGATTGAATTTTTTAAAAAATTTAAAACAGAATAAAAGTAAAAAGAAAACGAGGAATCTAGGACAAAAATTCTCTTAAGAAAAAGAAGTAACACGAGTAAATAACAGTACTCAAGGATTGAAAAATCGATATTTCCACCAATATTTCTATCGAAATTTCCTCATTTTTGAAATATTGATATGGAGACAAAGGTGTAGTATCTTTTCTACAAAATATTCACAAAATTTAAATATTGATTTTTTACGGAAACATTTAGTAGAAAAATATAGTAGAAAATGATAAAATATCTTCGAAAGCTCATTTAATGTGTGTATATATATTTTACTATATATGAAATAATAAATGTAATATACGTATATTTATTGGTAGATGGTATGGATTGTTTTTTAGACAAATATAAAAGAATCTAAATGATATAATCAATGACAAAAAAAAAAAAAAAAAAAAGGCCAACGGATAAGATATTTATTTTTATCCATAGAAAAGATATATCATTCTCCGTCATACTTAGAAAATAAAAATTGATTAGTACAAGTTTATATGAGAATCAATTAGAAAAAAATCAAAATTCCAAATTTAAGACTTATCTTGAAGTAAAAGTTTCTTAATTGCTTCTCCTCAGTTGATATAGACATCATAAGAGTAGTATAATAATTGTTAGTTCATTAAAATAACATATGGAAATACTTATTAAAATATGTTTCTAAATTATTAAGATGACAAAATTCTAATTAGTAGATAAATGAACGATATAAATAGAAATATAGGTGCATAAGGATCCATCTATTTATCGAAGTATAGAAGTGAAATATAATTCTCAAAGAAAGACAACCATTAAAGAAATAAAAAAAATTAACAAATATTAATAAAATGTCTTTAGCTGACGAGGTCTATGTATCATGAAATTATATTTAGTAAATATGTTTTATTTTTGCTTAATGATGAAGTCAATTTGACAATGACTTAAATCTTTTTGTGCATTTACTTTAATTTTGTCTGTTGTGATTTTTTTTTTTTTTTGGTTAATTTTGTTTGAGTATTTACGAGTATTGGAAAATCGAATCAGTCAATTTAGGTTTTTTTTTTTTTTTAAATAGTGATCTCCAATAAAAAGGAAAGTAAGTTTTTTTTTCTTTTTTTCAATTTTCGTCTAACTATTTTTTTGACTACCATATCAGGAAATATATATATATATATATATATATATATATATGAATATCTATCTATATGAGGAACATCATATTTTCAGATTATGTCAGTATATAATTTTTATAATTTTTCTTTTCGTTTACTTTATACTGCACTTGTTTATGAGTTTATGAATACATCCATAGGTTACTGCGCACTTGTTTTGAAAAAGTTCAAATACTATTTGAAAATCCAAATCCTATGAAAACTAATACACACACGCGCTTCCGATAATATATATAAAAAAATTGAAATGAAAAAAATATGGGGGAAGATGGACACCATCTCATTTTCATCTCATTTCAAACTTTTTTTTGTCTTTTTCCTAAAAAGTTTTTGTCTTTTTCCCAAAAAATTTTTTGTCTTTTCTGAAAATTCAAAAAAATTTACTATTACAACTAAAATATTTCAACTCAAACTATATATATCGATTTTTATAAAGCGCACATATATATATATATATATATATATATCAAATTGGGCATTGTATTGGAAGCAAACAAAATACTTTTTTTTTTTTAGGATGAGATACTTTGATTTTGAGTCCTTTATTTGCATATGTATGGACTTATACCTTTATTTTTTATTTAAATCTTTTGAAATTTATGTGTACCTCTTCATTAGTTAAAGGAACGTAGCACTTCAAAAAAAGGGGGGGGGGGGGGGGGGATAAAGAACGTGGGATAAAAAGAAAATGAGTTAAAAAAGAGAGTGTGTGTTTTTATTTGTGGGTGAGAAGAACGAGAAAATATATGATTTAATAAAAGGAATTTTTTGTAATACTAATAAGTGTTAAAAGTAATTAATAAAATTTTAAATTTAATTGATGGGTGATTTAAATAGGTGCGTGGGAAAAATATACAAGAAGGTGTGAATAGATCCTCCTAACAAAAAAATGTCGTAAGTTTTTTCTAAACAAGTCGTAAGTATTGATAACAAACCCCATTGAAGTAGAAAAGTTTTCTTTTTAAATTATGAAACTGAAAAAATGAAAAAAAAAAAAAAAAAAAGTAACGAAATCTGATTATAAAAAAACTTTTGAAAAGTTGTTATCATATTCTTAAAGGCAAAAAAACTTTTTCTTTTCTTTTCTTTTTTTTTTTTTTTGGTAGAACTTAATGGGGGAAATGTACTAACCAATTTTTCAATGTTCATAATTCCTTTTTAAGGAATAAATTTTACATTATGAGATTTTTCATGAAAAGCTCGATTTAGGGCTTTTGTACGATTTTGTGAGTCCTTATGGGTAGATAAGACTCAAAATTGATTGTTAAGCTCAAAAACGGACCTTCGAGTCGAAAGGGACGGAAAGGTACATGATTTTACAAAAGTCAACTTTGACCGAGAAAGTCAAAGTTTGACCAAGGAAAGTCAAAGGGTTAACCTTGCGATATGTTGAAAGGCAGTATGGAAAGTATACTGCGAAAAATATTTTTTTTGTAAGCTAGATGGCAAGAATAGGCCTTAAAATCACCCTAGAAAATCAAGCACACCAAGTTAAAATTAAGGGCAAAAAGGATTCGGAAAAAAATAAGAAAAAAAAATTATACTGTCCAATTTCACACAGATAAATTTTTGTACTTCGATACAATATAAAAATACTATGTACTAGTGAAGCACAATGTTAGAAATATCTGTCTGGCACAAAAATTGGACAATTCTTGAAGAAAGCTTGCCAAACAAGGCCCTTGTGTGAGGTAAGGGAGATGACCTCATCTAGCTTTTGATTAATGATGTCATTAAGCTTAATTAAGCTTAGAAAAAAATGTAGAAGGCTCTAGAAGACCCCCCTTGGCCGGCCACCTCATGGGTTTATAAACCAATTATCAAAAATTTTGGGGTTTTGTGGGATTTAAGGAAAGTTCTAAACCTCTATAAATACCCCATGCTCCCTATTCATTTTATTCAAAAAATGTGGGGAAACTCTTGTCATTTTCTTGCTTAAAATTCGGCAGCCAAGAGGGAGAGAGGGAGGAGAGAAAAACTAAAATTTTTTTAGGGCTTATACTTGAAGGGTGTTCGGATTTGCAAGGGTGAAACCAAGAAAAAAAATTTGAAAAATTTTGTGGGTCTCCTAGGGTGTGTGGCCGAGAGAGAGAGAGGAGAGAAAATAGGAGAAGAAAAGAAAAAATTTTTGAGGGCTTTCACTCAAGGGGAGTTCGGCTTTAGTGAGGTTCAACCAAGAGAAACCAAAAATTTTTGGTACCCATTTTTGAAGGTGCAGCCGTGGGTAAGGAATCAAGGAGGAGAAGGAGAAAATTTTGACCAAAACCTAACTTTGGTCTAGGTAAACCCTTGAACCCTAACTCTTCAATTTTGAGTTCAATTTTGAAGTTAATTTGTGGTTCAATTTGGTTGTAAGGACATAAGTCCACTTTTCATTTTCTTGCCTTAAGTTTGGTGTATGTGCTTGATTTGTAGATCTAGGGTATATGGCTTAATATTTTGCTTAATTTGGTGCTTGTTTGTGCTTGTTGGTTGATGGATTTTCATGCTAGATACTTAGGTTGTGTGTCCCCTGTTTTGGTTCAAAATCTGCCCTTAGCAGTGCTTGAAGCATACTAGCTTAGGGAGCAAAGTTTGGTGCTTGTATGAGATGTATGCAAAAAGTTAGAGCCAATGCAAACCTAGGTTTAGGGCTTTTGGATTTGGTTTGCATGGATCCAATTGGACGGTTTATGGGTTTATATAAGGTGTTAGAAACGCTGTGTGTTTATCTCGTAGGCTCCCGAAGTGGTCGGTTGAGATAGATTCGCGAAATAGGACGTAAACTGGACGTAAACACCAAAACTACCAGTTCGGATCCGAAACTGGCCAGTTTCGGGAAAGTGAAAATTTAAGGCCTTTAGAAGCCGAACTGGGTAAAACTTAAAACATAAAAGTTTTTTGGAATAATATTTCCTAGGGGGTTACGCTGACAAAATCTCAAAATGAGGCTCCAATGGCCTCCGTTTTTATGAAAACCCGTGGCTGGTCTGCCCAGACTCAGTTTTCAGGATCAGCCAGTTTCAAACAAAAACTGACACAAATGCAAGCATAATTAGATTTTTCACAAAACACAAAAGTTTTAGCATTTTTTGAGCGCTACAACTTTTGTGAAGACAAGTTTTTCAAATTCTAAACGGATTTTTAAACTGACATTGTTTAATGAAGAATGTGCAGGGAACCGAAAATTCCTGCACATGAGTTTTTACAAAAGTTTTCGAAAAACTGTATTTTGTTTAAAACTGTTGTTTTCAATTAAGAAAACTATTCCAACGGCAGTTTTCGACCTTAAATGACTTTTATAAAGATTCATTTCAAAGGCTGGAATTTTAACAAAAAGTTTAAAGGATTTTAAAGTTAAATTTCTCCAAATAGCAAAAGGATAAGAAAATGGAGTTTTTAAGATAAAATGGGTAATCAAGCCGATGACAGACGATAGCCGGGAATAGTACCCGAGTTACCGGGCTTAGCCCCAAAACCCAAAATTGACCCTAAAGGGTTGACCACTAGTTGACCAAATGTTAACTATGGTTAACCCAACACTTAACTAAGTGAATCCTTAAGGGTTATCCAATGTAACCCTAAGGATTTCCAAGAGCATAAAAATGGACCAAGAGAAGAGGGTTAATGAAATTAACCCGATAATTTATGTTATCCGAATAGAGCCCAAGGTTTTGAGAAAACCAAGTAGTATGTCAAGGGCCTAATCCAAGAGGTTATCCAACGTAGTCCTTTAAGGAATAATCGAAATTCGATTGTTCTTAATCGATAGGAAGGCTATTTGGGACCAAGTAAGATATCAGATAACAGGGACATACAACTAGGATTTAGTAGGCATGTTGGTAGGACACCAACATTGCATAATGAAAATTAAATTCTCACCTATGTCCTTATTCAAGCAGGAGAAGGCCTGCAGCTGTACTCTGTGGAAGGACAGCATCAAACCGGACATAGGGGAAAGAGGTAAGTACAACTCCGCCTACAGCATAAGCTCTAACTGGTACTTACCCAAGTATGTTAGATGTATGCTAAAAGTGTATGCAATGATATGCTTTATGCTGCTATGTGCATGCTATCTGTCATGTTATATGTGAAGTGTATGTCATGATTTAATGTTGCTATGATGTATGAAAAGTAAGAAAGCATGTTAAGATAATGATGTTAGTATGAATTAAGATTCTGTAACATCACGATGCATGCTCACTAAATCTTATAAGACTGATAAGCTTAAGAAAAAGATAAGGAAAGAAAGAAAGAAGGCAAGCAAGCTTGCCAGTGTCGTACCACCCGTCCGAGGTTGAGTAGGACTATGGTTTGAGTTGGACTGGGCTGGCCGCCCCAACCACTCTATAATTGCACGCCGGGTACGAACACTAAAGTAAGGGCCCCAAAGAAAGATAAGAACAAGTAAAGAAAGTAAAATGCGAGCATAACTGGACCATGCATATGTTAGGCATTGTTAGGTTATGTTATGATGAATAATGATATGAGTTAGTATGCGATGCTATGTTATGTTAGATTGTGTATGATGAGATTAATTGTATGTCGCGTATGCTGTAGGTAAGCAGCCTATCAGCAATGCATGATGCAAGATGGATGAGCGTGGCGGGGCGCACTGTGAAATCGTGGGACGACATGCTGTTATGCGTTTTGCTTCTAAGTATTTATATTATGTGGAACACTTTTAATTAAGACATATTTTATAAGTTGTATGCTTTTAAATATGGTATAAAAAAATTTCCGCTGTATTTTGCTATATAAGTAAGTAAGATGTAAGTATACATGTAAGGTAACGGCCTGTGTTAGGCGGGTCGTTACAGGAAAAAACTTCCTCCATTCAAAATATGCCTAAAACAATTAATCAAGAAATAATTGTAAAGAAAGTCCATTTTTAGAGTTTTGTTTTAAAATATGTCTATTTTTAAATAATATTATATATATGTTTATTTTTTAAGAAATAATATATCTGCAGTATCTATTTTGCCCTTTTGCTATAATTGACATCATTTCATTTTGTATAGATTTTTTTTAGTTTTCTTTTTTATGATAAAGATTGATTCAATAAACGAAAGATTTTTTTGAGATGTTTCTTTTTCTTTCTTTAGCTTATTCTCATTAATGTGATATCTGATTTTGAGAAAAGATTCCATTTTTAGTCTATTATGAATATTTACACTTTCTTTACAATTACTCAAAAAAAATTTCAAAATTTCTTTTTATATCATTTCGTTTAACAATTCCAGTATATCAACTTTACCCTCCTTTGGTAAATGTCTTAGATTCCTTTTTTTTTTTTTTTTTGGTTCCAGTTTTTGTAATTTCTTAATTTGTTCATTCTCCATTATATATGAAAGGTAACATTGTATTTACAATTACTTTTTTAAACATTTATGTAAATAAAAAGAAAATTTGATATATTTCAAATTAATACCTCCCATTTAGACGTCTATGTAAATAACTCTTTTATAAAAAACAATTTGATATGTAATTATAAATAAATAAATATCCATCCATCACATCAAAAAATAATAATTCATAAAAAGCGCTCTGAATATAAAGAAAAAAAGAACCTTGAGAAAAATGTTGAAGGGTAAATTTGAAACAAACAAAAAGTTAAATTCAAAAATTGTTCAATTTTTGCAAATAGGTTGAAAACCGTTATATTTCGAAAGGGTTGGTAAAATTGACCATTTTGCATAAATACTTCAAGCGCTATTCCTAATAACGTATCAATGTGTTCATAGTAGAGGGGAAAAAATATTCCAATCTTTATTTACTATAAATTTGAAGGGCGCTAAGGAGGATATCCTGAATATGAAAATTTTGATAACTTCCATTATCAGATATCAAAGTTTGATGAGTATCAAGATTGTATATAAGAGCATGTGGCAAATCTTCTTTTAGCATGATTTGATGATTGTTGAATAAACTCTGGATGGCCTAATGAGAGAAATTAATATAAAGAATACATATATCTACCATACCTAAGGAAGGAGGTTCCTACCTGTAGGGTTAAAAACCTAGAAATGATAGGACTACTGTCAGATTCTTTTTATTCACCAAAAAATCTTCTTTTGGATGGTTACATCAGGTACATATTGAAGAAAAACAAATGATTCTTTGGGTCAAGCTGTAGAAATTGTCAGCAATCATTGAATACCTTCCAAATAAATACCTTTACTTCGTTGTTATGGATTTCAAAGTTTTTTTGAAAATGCTTCTTAAAATTCTGTTCTAATAAGATACATATATACTACGGGTGTGTTTGGTTCTAAGGTTTGAACCTAAAGTTTTCATATCAGTTTTTATCTTTTTTCTGAAAGTTAACAAAAATTATAATTAGTTTTTGAAAAATTAATCAATTTCAACCTAAAAATTTCGTTTCAAACCTATATACCAAATGCAAACTTATTGAAAAGTGTTCCCAAAGTGTCAATATAGAATTCTAACTAGTAAATAAACGAACAATTAATGTTACTAAAAATAATAAGGGCATTTTTAAAAGTTCGGTTTGAAATGTGTGTTTTGACAAAAAACTTTTGAAAAAAGTTATGTGATATAGAAAATCGTATAAAAATTTAAATTATGTTTAGACAAAAAAAATATATGCAAAGTGGATCTTATCTTATTCGTCTCATCATTACGAGTATTTTGACATAAAAATCATCTCATTTTGATATGAAATGAGAAAGTTTTAAAGTTTGAATTTTTTGAAAATGGAAGAGAGTATGGGAAAGAAAATATAATTGTCAAAGAAAAACAACCATTAAATAAGAAATGCTAAAAACATCAAGTCTAATCCCAACTATTAAGTACCAACCCATGTATATATGAGTTGTCGTTATTTTATTGCTAAGTATTTAAAGCATTGCCACATTAATTGATTGCATATATCAATGAAAATATGATACATGAGTTGGTACTGAAAAAGTTGTGAATATTGTTGATGTCTCTAGTACTATTCATTAAATAACTAAAAAATTAACAAACGCTAATTAAATGTCTTTAGCTAACAAATATCAAATCTCTTATGTGCGCGACTACAATGGTTCGGATTGGATCTTCAACGTCGAATATCATTTCACTGTAATTTTTGGGGATTTTTTTCTTTTTATTTTGGTGTGTGTTTTTTGATGTTTGCTGGCTTTTATGATTTTAATGAATATTTGGGATATTTTCTCATTAATTTGTTCCACCAATAACAAAAAGCAAAAGCAAATTTAAAAACTAAAAGATGCAAAGTTTTCACATAAACAAAGGACACCTTCCGCATCTCATAGATTATGTATCATGTGTTAGTTTATCATAAGTGGTGGAATTAGAAAATTTTTTCAGAGAGAGTATGAATTGAATAAAAAGTTTGTTCCAAAACTACAATGCTTAAATCTTTTACCATCTTTATCTATTTGTGTTTTTGTGTCTTTTCTCTTTTTCCTCCATGAACTAAGTTTATAGAGTTTAATTAATTCTCAAGTTTAGAGTTCAAAAAATTGTTAAATTTTATAATAGTATAGTTGATTTTGGTTTCTTTGAGTTATTACATTGTAAACACTAATACTTTAAAATCAAAATTTATGATAGAATATATAAATAATAAAAGAATTTTAACGGGGCAAATAAAGGACGAAGTTGTAAAATATGTTTCTATATTTGAAAAAAAGCTATTAAAAATCAATGAAATTTTCAAAGTTTGAGACAAAAAATGAACTCTAACCTCCCTCCACCCCTATTTCTAAATAATCCTAATTTAAAACTTAGAGTGATTTGAATTACAATTACAAATCTTCAAACTCAAACTTTCTGGGTGTAATTTTCAATATCACGTTTATTTTAGTAGAGTTAACTTGAAAAGTTATTCTGTTGCTCCAAAAAAATGTTCTACATTATTCTTATAAGTATTAGATTGGTTAACTAATAAAATATAATGAATTCAATATATATGCATGTGTATTAACTTTCTCAACTTTTTCTTTTTCGTAATTTTGAGGAAAAATCCTTTTTATTTTGCTTATTATATAGTTATCTCTAATATAAATGCTTTAATATTTAAAAAAGTATAAATGCTCTAACGTAGAAAATAGAATATTTAGAAGCACCTTTTTTTTGGTTGAGTAAATATATTTAGAAGCATCTTGATTTATAGTTGAAAGTATCAAATTTTCTTTATATTTTAAAATTAAAAAGACTTAAATATTACTGAACAAATATAATAATTTTAAAAAATATAATATTTAATATTCAAGTAAAGAAATTTCAGTGAAGTTGGGGGCTTATTTTTGCCTCCAAAAGGAAGAAATATTTGAAAAAAAGTGCGCCAAACCTACCACAAAAGACCTTAGGAAAAAAAGAAAAAAAAAAAAAACCTCTGACAAAAGAAAACTTCCGTTGGTTTGAACTAGGAAGAGATCATTTCCTCAAACCCATATCTCTTGTTCTTCATTCCCTTCTCGCCCTCTCTGTTACGAGGGTTTTCTTTTTTCTTTTCTTCTTTTTTTAATAATTTTTTTGCTCCTTTTCTTTTCTGTTCTTAAATTTCTTTGATTTAATTTTCGTTTTTTGAGTTTCTGTGATGGCTGAAACGCTACTGTGATTCTGTAAATGGTGGCATTATGAACGAGTATGTTACTCTTTAGTGTATTTTTCTTGTTTTAATACTGCATATTGGTCTTTCCTTTGGTGTTTTCCGTTCTTATTTTCTCTAAGTTACCTTGGTTATTATCTTAAAGGAATTATAATCCGGTTGAGAGAATGGGCAAGGGTGGGAAAGAACGTAATTCCAAGGGTTCTCAAAAGAACTCGAAATCTCTCCAAACAAACAACGCTGGCTCAGGTGATGCTGCTGGTCTGAGAAACTCTGGTCAGCTTCCCCCAGTTTTTTAGTTTTTTTTTTTTTCCCTATTTCAAAAGTTCTTGCTACTGTAATCGTAGAACTCGAATCGCCTCCATCGTTATGCGGAAGATGTAGCAACAGAGGCTCAAACAGTAGGCCATGATGCAGCACTCGCTCTACCACCACCCCGTTGTCTTAGCTACTCCTCAGGTTTCTTTTTTATTTTTTCCGATTATTTATTTTTTTCTATGATTTATTTTTTTGAGTTTTGAAAGTTAATTCTTTTGTTTTGTTTTTGTTTTTGTGTTTGTGTTTGTGTTTGTGTTTGTTTTTGCTTTCAAGAAGATAGCATTTAGAACTCTCCATGTCTCAGAGCTGTTAGAGGGAAGCGAGTGGAGTGAGGGTCGTCAACAGAGGAGGATGCCGTCCGAGTGAGAGAGCAGAGAAAGGAAAGGTAAGCCGAGGATTTGCTACTCTCTCTCTCTTTCTCTAGTCTTTGCCTCTCTTAACCTGTTTAGAAATCTCCATGTTTCCTCTGCGTTCACCGTCTCTGGCCCAAATGTTTCAGGTAGGCTTTCCATTTTCAACCCTAATTTTCATATTCATTTTTCTTTGTTATATTGATTAATCTATTTGACATTTGTGTTTGGAAATTGAAATTGAATAAATTCGTTGTTAATCCTAATCCCCAAATAATATTATTATTAACAAAGTCTGGTTGTGAAATTCTCCTTTTGATGAATTGAAAAATTGTTCAAGTGGTAATGGTTTTGTGTTCAGATTAAGAGCCACTATCATCCCGATTCATCTTATAATATCATATCTCTCTGTACGTTAAGTACTTAGAATACAAAGCTTTTGGATCTCTCTATGTTTTAATCAATGGAAGAGACTTGAGTCACCATGGTTTGGCATTGGATGGTAGAATTTTTTTGTCCCTTTTTTCTAGAAAAGATTGCTTCGTGGGATGGTTTGATTTTTCTTTTTGTTTGCTTCAAAAAAGGTGACTTCGTGGGTTTGGATCCACTTTTATGTTTACTTTTGTTTACTGTAGCCAAGACAACAAGTGCACATGGAAAACAAATTGAAAATGGAAAGGGATAGACCTCTATGGGATAGCTTCTTATTTAAAGAAAACAGAGGTTGTATTCTTATTTTGATTTAACATGCGTAAATAATAATCTTTGTATTCTTATTTTGATTCATGGCTCTGGAGCCTCTTCCTCTACCAATACTGGTTGGACCTATACATTGACAGAGAAGACCTTGGAGTAACAAAATTTCATAGAGAACAATGAAAGTAGGTTTTTTTTTTTTTGGCTGGTTTCAATGAAGATGGGTTATTAGGGCCCTTACCTATTCTGGCACCAGGAAGAGTAGTTGGAACTAAAATAGCCGAATTCTCTTGCTCGTCATTGATGCTCTTTGATCGTCGAACTCTACTTCTCATGTCCGTCATCTTATTTTAAAAAACTAGAAGTCGTTGCGTCGTGTATTCTTTTGCATATAATCTCAATTTTTTTTCCTTTTGGTTTTTGATTTGTTAATTTTGTTATGATTTCTAGTGTTTTCTGTTTTCTTTGCACTGTCTCATATAATGCTTCTTGGTCCTTTTTTCTTTTTTCATGGAAATAGAGTTTCAAGAAACCGTTGGTGTGGGAAAGCATGGTAGGGAGAGATTTCTTGCCTTGTGCTGGTATCGATTTATCTTCTTTTATCCCTTATGATTTTTTTGAGCTTTATTATTGGTTGCCAATATTATAAAGGAAATGTGAATTGTGAATGTATCATTGTAATTTGGTTAGCAAACTACATCAAGATTGGTAACAGAACAAACTAAAGCTTAATTTCTTGTTTTTGCATTCTAATTGAGACAATTTGTGTAAATGCATATTATTCTTTTTTTTTTTGTTGGGTTTTGTCAACATATGCATAATGTTATCATCTCTGGTAAATCCTTGATTCTTGCCCAATTATAGGGTCCTATCTTGCATTGATATTGTGCACTCACACCCAAAACATTAAACAAGAAGTTCTCCAAGCTGATGCTTATAACCTATTGGACTACTAGGTTAAATGGTTAATTCATATTGCAAAGTGGAAAACTATTTTAGTGCTATCAACATCTATCGCTTGCTATGAGTTATTTCATTAATGCTGCCATCCGTGCATATGGCATACAAACGGGTAAGGATATGTCAGCTTTTTCACTTGAGAGGTTTTCACAGCCTATTATCTACAAGTTATTTTTGCCTATAGATTATTTTACTTTTTGTTAACTACTAGGATCTTCTTTGCAAAACTGTTAGTGATTCCTTTTTCTTTTAAGTAAAGTTAGTGATAATAATCTAAGAAGAAATGTTATACTTCTCTTACAGATTTTCTCAAATTCTTATAGATGACGATTGGATTGAAATGATGGGCATGCAACTGATTTGGAAACTTCCAATGATAGTTTTACTTGGGCGAAAGAATTGAAAAAAAGAAAAAATCAGACCAAATGAGCTTATGTATACAAGTTGGTGAGGATTAAATTTCAACTATTTTAGATGTTTCTGTGAAATACTTTACAAATAGAGCATATATAAAATATGTATATCAGTTTGGTTCGCTATAAAATTACCGATAGTATTGACATCAAATAATGTAATTAGTTCCACTCAAGTTTAATTTTTTTACAATTATTTTCAATGAGTAGTTACACAATTAGTAACCAAATATTTTGTTACTAAAGGTTCTAATAGGTTTAGAACAAAATGAATTTTTGCCACCATGATTTTTTAGTTGAAAAAAAAAAAAGAATAAGAAAAAAAAACTTTGGACGACCAAATTTTGGTTGCAAAAATTTCTATTACCATGAGTCATGTTCCTTGGCACAACTTAAATGGCATCCAAATTGAAGTCTTTTTGCGACTACAAGTTGGTAGGTAAAATGTCAACTTTTATGCGACCAAATATTTTGGTCACGCAACACCTTGTTGCAACCAACTATTTGATACTAAAACACATCACATTTGGACGCAAAAGAATCGTTTGCTTGCCTATGATAACAAATTCACAAATATTTGGTGACCAAATAGTTGACTTTCGGTTATTAAAATTTTGGTTGTAGAAAGACATTTTTTGGCGACCAAAATTTGGTTACAAAGATAACTTCCTACAACCAAGCTGTTGCAACTACTCAACGACAAAAATTTTGGTCGCCAAAAAACTTTCTACGACCAAAAAAAACAATTTGCCACCAATATTTTGGTCCCAAAAATCCATTTTTCCTGTAATGTTACTATTTATAAAGAAAAGAAAAGAGAAAACAATGAGTCAAATTGAAAAATAAAATATCAAACCAAAGAGGCTTACAAACCAACAAGCTAGAAGATGTCTCGTTCCACAACCGGTAAAGAAAACTCTATGATTTTTCTTAAATAAAGAAATTCCCATATAAGTAAAAAAAAAAAAAAAAAAAAAAAAAAAAAAGAAAGAAGAAGAAGATGATCTCTACGAATAGACCAAACAGAAAATAAAGAATTAACCTTGTTATATCGCATTTTGGTGCTAAACTTTGTATGTTTTCTGACATTAGATTGGATCCTAAACCTCTGCCCATCCCTCACTAAGTCCCCAACTCAAGTTATATATTTTCCTTGTTACAGTCTAGTGGTGGGTTCCACCGATTTAGCAACAAAAACTAGCGTGGAACTCCCTCACTCACCCCGCGCCGTATTTTCCAAATTTGGCGCCACTTTTTCAATTGGAGAACTCCCCGAAAATTAGCGAAAGCCTCCACCTTGAATTGAAAAAAATAAAAAACATCTGAAAAAGAAATGCTCAACCGAATTTTAACTTCCCGCACAAATTCAAACCTTTTCTTTTGGCTTCTCTTAAAAGAAAAAAAGGATTTTCTGTCGGAAACTTCGACTGTTCCCACCAAAAATAATTCCCCCAAAAATCTCTCAGATTTTCCTCTCACAAAAATCCCATTTCTTCTTCTTCTTCTTCGTCATCGATTTCGTTGCTAACCCATTTCAGAAATAGATCCGAAATTCCACGCCTTACCTCCTAACAAACGCCTCCGACTCATCCACCAACAACAACAACAGCAAGAGCAAGAGCAAGAACAGCAACAACCTTCCTTACCCTTTTCATGTCTGCTGGCGAAGAAGCGGAAGGAGACGTGGGATCCACCCATTTTTCCCTCCTCCGCCGCCGATTCTTCCTATTCCTTGCCGGCTAAGAAAAGGGTCTGGGTTCTTCCGCCGGATCTCATTCCCCAGAAGCCGTAATTCGACCTCAACGCCGACTACAAAGAAGAAGAACAGCAAGAAGAAGAAGAAGAAGAAAAAGAATTAAATGTCGGAAATGAAGCTGAGGAAGAAGATGAAGAAGAACAAGAAGAAGACGATGGACCTGCGCTATGCTGCCAACTTGAGGAAGGATGCAAGCCTAATGACAGGACTTCATTCGTGGAGATGGACCCCGGGAGCTTCAAAACCTTCGACGAAGATTACTACAATCTTGTGGCCAGAAAAAGAGGCCTATTAGTGTCTGTTGCAGCTCTCCTTAACGACCCCGAGACAAGTGCCTATGTGATACTCCAGGCAACCGCACAAGGATCCACCTTTGCCCAGGACTTTGCTGAATCAATGGTGAAGATGAGTCAGATCGGAGTCCTTACAGGTAAGGCTAGTGAAATAAGGAAGACTTGTGCTCTTTGTCAACTACTGATTATTTACAAAGTGCTTTTCACTTTATTTACTTTCAGCTTTTTGTTCTCAAATGGTGGCTGATTATTATTATTACGTTTTCGTTTTTTTATCTCTGTTCCCTAACTCTCTCTTTCTTGTGCGGGGTTTAATTACCAACAATGAGAGGACTGTTTGGGGATGAGGAGGAAACTCGCAAAGGTGTTGCATGTCTGAATGTGATGGCAACTCGCATTGCTGTAATTTTTACTTTTTTGAGGGTACTATGTATAAGTTGGTGATGATTAAATTTCAGCTATTTTAGATGTTTTTGTAAAATACTTGACAAATAAAGCATATATGAATTTCCGTACTAGTTTGGTTCCTTATAATATTACTGATAGTAGTCATATTAAATAGTATAATTTGTTTTACTTAAGTTTATTTATTTTTTATTATTTTCAACTAAAAGTCATTATACAATTACCAATCAAATATTTAGTCACTAAAAGTTCTAACAGGTTTAGAATGAAATAAGATTTTGCCACTAGGATTTTGGTCGCAAAAAAAACTTTCTGTAACCAAAATAAACAAAATCGCCACTAATTTTTTGTTCGCAAAAAACCATTTTTCTTGCGGTGATAAGACATTTAACGACAATAGTAAGTCGTTAAAAATATATTAATTTATTGATTTAAAAAAAAAAGAATTTAGCGACAACAAGTAGGTTGTCGAAATAAGTACATTGTCGTTAAAATTTGTATTTTCAACGACGACTATCTTGTCGTTGTATTCTTTTAACAACAAAATGCCTTTGTTGTCTAAAAATAATTAACAATGCAAATTGTGCTTAATCAATGACAATTATTTATCGTAGAATACACTTTCAATGACAATGTAAGAAAGTCATCGTTGAAACAATCAACGACATGCATATACAATGACAACATGATTTTTTGTCGTTAATAACTTTCAACGATGACTTTCTAATTTTTAACGACCACTTTTGTTGTCACTAAAAATCGATTTTCTTGTAGATATTCTCAGGAGCACGGGATGGTTCAACTTTTCAAAATCAAAAGATAACAGAGGCCTGAAAATATATACATGATTTGTCCATACTCATAATTTTGTCCAGAGATCTCACCATACAAATGAAAAAGCCCACCGCGGAGTAAAAATATTCATTTTGCTTGCTTTGCTAAAAATCATGATATCATAGACATAAAGAAGATGATAACGTTCACGGCCCCCCTATTTGGAGAGGAAGGGTGCAAAGCCCCACAAGTCGCCAGTCTCGTTTTAAATTTGCTAAGAAAGTCCTCTGCAATGCCAAAAAGCATAGGGGATAAAGGATCCCCTTAACGCACACTCGGACTATAACCAAAAAAAACCCATAGGAGAATCGAGATACGTGTAAAACTGAAATCTCTGATATCTAAGAGACGAATTTAGCTGATAAACCAAAACTACGCAGCACCGAAAAACTGAAATTCCAATTCAGAATATCAATAGCTTTATTGATGCTAACCTTGATAGTCATATTTTAGAACCTCCTTTGTTAAAACAAGTAACACCCTCAGAAGCAAGGCAATATACTAATGAATGTGACGACCCAGGATAAACCCAGATTGTATAGGAGTAACAAGCTAACAATAGTGGACAACTTGCCAGCCATAATTTTAAGGAAAAATTACACTTTTTTCCTTTAAACTTTAGACTTTATTACAAAATGTTCTTCCTAACTTCAATTTATAACATCCATATCCCCGAATTTTAAAACGTTTGCAAGTTTTCCCTCTATATTAAATTATTAACGAAAAATGACCTGTGGTGCTCTAAGACCAAACTTTGAAAGGGTACTTTTTACATTAAAAAACATAATTAAATTTATAAAAGAAATTTCCTTAAAAGTCAAAACAATGTATAATGAAAAAAAAAAAAAAAAAGAAGAGAGAGAATGATGTAACATCCCCTCCCTCTTCGGCGACGGCATCCCCAACAGCCGTTGAGAGCAAGCCGCCGCCAAGCCCGCTCTCCCCCTCTGGCGACGACCCCCCCCCCCCCCCCCCCCCCCCCAAAAAAAAAAACTGCTGCGCATCCTTCCCACTCCTGTCGCTCCAAATCGCATCATGCCCCACTTCCTTCCCCTTCAAAGATCTGTGACGCCGCACCAGCCACCACACCCTTAACTTTCCATCGAGCTTTGTCCCCATCCCTGACAGATCAGCCACACCCAACCCCCCCAAGCTTGCGGTCACACCCTCCCTCAAGATCTGCGTCACGTCTCTCTACCACCCAGAACTCCTCGTCGCCTCCCTTCCCCTGCGTGATATCTGCTCATGCTTCTTCCCTAATTCTAGCTTGCGAACTACATCTTCCGTAATTCATATTTGTTATTGGGACAAATTTGTCTTTTAACTTAGTTCTAAGAGCATCTTCATAATTGCACATTCAACACCCTCATTTCCTATCGTAAACAAGCGCATCATGTCATTTTTCTGTTAATAATTTAACAGAAGAGGGAAACTTGTAAAACGTTCTAAAGTTTCAGGAAAACAAATATTATAATTAAAGTTTGGAGAACATTTTGTGATAAGATTAAGTTCAGAGGGGAAAAAGTATAATTTATCCTAATTTTAATGATTATCATGAACCAAATTTCCTAACATAATAAAACAAAATTTATCAATAGAGACCAATTCTAAGGGATATTTGGTGAATAAGTTTAGTTTAAGATTTTTAAGTTTTAATAGTAATTTTTGTTGACTTTTCAAAAAGACAAAAAACTTTTTCAGAAAAAGATAAAAACTGATATGAAAAAGTACAGTTTAGTTTAAAATGAATCGTCATGCCAAACGGGCCTTAAAACATTTATTTTTATAAATAATATGGACTACTTAAAAAGCAAAATTCATGGAAGGTCCACAGAATTGTATAATGAGGCTTGTTAAATGTATAATTTTAGTCGATCAACTCTTGAATGCTTAAATTTTTGGGACTATTAGTTTTCTATATCAAACCATAAATATATAGGACCACTCTGCACTCTCTTTTCCATGATTCCCTCCATGATTCCCTCGGCCTCTGACCCGCTCTTTAATTAGATAATTTGTATAAATACCAGACTTTTGGGAGTTATATATAATACTACCTTTTCTTTTCTTTTGAATAAAAACAAAGGCAAATTTGTGGCATCACTTTCTATTTTATACTATTAATAGGGCTTATTTTTTAAATATATATTAATTATTTAAATGTAACTATGCACGTTAAAAATTTGAATCACATCATACAAAACTAGTAAATTGAAAATTTTAATTAAACAACTAAAATTCCGTAAATAATGCAAAAAAGATGTCCTTCCAAAGAAACTCCCAAATATAAAATCACCATCCTTAAACCTTCCACATACTTTAGAAAGATTCTCATGATGAATGCTAGCTGCTTTTCCGTCGCAAGTGGGAGCCCGCTTGTGTTTCTTTGCCAATGCAGCTTAATGGCTTATTGAAAATGGGCAGTTCGCACTTGCCACATAGAATTCTATTGAGAGATATTCATGTGTCTACAGGGCTACTTTAACTGTTTAGATCCCATGTGCTGAGTCTGCCGACTCTACCCTAACTAAAGAGCTAAAACAACTTTTCCTATCGCCGTGGTAAAAGAGAACTCATGAATACGACAATTTAATTTTTTTTTTTAAGCTGCGAAAAGAAGGGGGGAAAAAAAGAGGAGAAGAAGATGGTGCTGTGCATTAATCAGGTAGATTCTTGTTGGACAACTGACCTTGTCCTTGTGAGAAGAAGGAGAAAAAAAAAAAAAAAAAACCTTAATTTCAACGTTTTTCCCTGAAATGGACGAAGACAAATTTGGTTTGGGAACATGAAATATTGGTGGGGATGATAAGAGGTTCACAACAGTTTGTCCTGCACATACTCCCGTTCCTGTTATTCATCTAATTTCCAATATTCGTTTAGTATTAACTTGACATATTAATCATGCCTACGGCACCATGGTTTTAGTAGAACTTCAAGTTGTGGCTTTAATGATTCCAAAGTTCGAAACTTTTGGTAGCTGTCAAATGAGCCGCAGAAAAATTTTCGTTCTTTGCGGTAGTTTTCAACAGTCGAATGGTGGCAACTAACAAAGGCGTGAAAATTGTTGTTTCGAGTGTTTGAGATAAATTGACATATCTATAAATTTTCAGTAAAATGTTATGCAACACGCTAGAGAAGTAAAAACTAACCAATCAACTTAAAGTTATTCTTTTTTTTTTTTGCTTAGTTTTCGCTTAATTTGTTATTTCTTTTGTAACTTTTCTATTGTTGTTTTCTTTACTATTAAATTTTTTTTTGCTTATCATTAAAAAAAAAACCATAGAAAAAGAGAAGAGATAGTTTAAATGAACGGTTTTGCATGGCCCATATGCAACTATTGGCTGCAGGCTCATGAGCTAATTTCCTATGAACCAAAGTTATTCCACATGTATGCGCGCTATTTTTTTTTTTTTTAAGGGAGAGAAAGAATGAGAGAGAGGGAGTTCCAAGGGACCGGGACTCTAGGGCTCCGAAATGGAGCTATAAATACCCCTCAAAGGGAAGAGGGAAATTCAACTTACAAGCTGAGAGTGTCTTTGCAACTATATAATTTGTAGCTCAATTAGAACTCTTTACTTGCAATTAATTTCCTAGTTAAGAAAAATCTTTTCTTTCCTAATTCTCTCGCTACACAATATGGCCTCAAACATGTCATCATTCTTTACTTCTCTTTTTCTTTTGCTCCTTGTTTTCATCCAAGGAATAATCCCTTCTATTCATGGAAGGCCTTTGAACTTAGGGAAGAGTAATGAACTCCACCTAAATGAAACAAAGATTGTTGGCAACTTTAATGCTGACATACAAGCTGAGATCGGAACCAATGAGGAATCATTTGCAATCGCACCACCGAGTGATGGAGTAAATACTGGTGCATCTCCACCACCACCTCCCGGGCATGACACCAGTGATTTCAGACCTACTGCTCCTCGCCACAGTCCCGGTATCGGCCATTCCGTTCATAATTAATTAGGTTATCGATTTAATTATCCTAATTAATTATATCGACAACCTAATACCTTTAGCCAAAAAAAAAAGTTGTCGATCTATCTTCAATTGTGCATTGTTGTTTTATTTGCGCTTTAAATTACTCGTTGTTTGCACGCATGGGGTTTCTGCCATCTGATAAAACTATTTATTTCTCAGCCGATGCTTTTTTTTTTTTTTTTTTGGTTGATTTTAAAGATTTGCATTTTATGTCGTTTATGCTGTAATATTTGGTGTGTAATGTCAGTTGTAAAATTTGTTAATGAAATTGCTTCGTCTTTCGCTATTTCTCAATTGTATGTTAACCACATTTTTTTTTTGTTTAATTACTTGAAAAATACTTCAACGCAAAAGTTTGATGTCCAAACTTGGTTATAGGAAAACATTATTCTGCTTTCACGAAACAAGAGAAGTTGCATGTGCAAATTGGTCCAGAATGAAAAAGATAATCGACATAGTTGAAAGTGGACGAACGTGGTTGTACTCAATGTTGCAAGTATTCACAAGGCAAAAATATAATTATCTGAGAAATATGTATCTGTATATGTATATACAGATACCAATACATATGCAAATCTTGTACCTCTAGCGTCGGTGGATCCCTGAGCTTAGCGGGCATATCAACTTAGGGAGTACTCCACAAAGATAATTATACATTAAGTTGCAGTATAACAATCTCACGGTTAAGAAGTATACTCTTGATTTTACTTTAACGCTCAAATGATATATATATATATATATATATTATTTTGAAGTAATATACTACTAAGGTTAATTTATCTGTTTTGTCCCTGAACTATGAATATTCTGTCACTCTGGTCTTTGAATTTTTGGTTTTGAAAAATTTAGTTCTTGAACTTTTATTTTTTGGCAGTTTTGGTCCGTTGCATTAAAATTGACGAATGATTTTTGAAATTTAATATAGATAATCGTATTACTATTATAATGCCCCGACCTACGTGGGGCTGTTACCATACATACTTATACTACATTTTGGTTTTAATAACTTAAACTTACTAGGAAATTCGAGAATAAACTTTTTTTTTAAAACATATATAAATAAACTAGTCATATAAGTAAACATTTCATGCACACACATTACTTGTTTATCATAATAAGAAGTCACATATACTCTTTACGCCCACTTTGAGTCCTTAACTTCATATATATCATATAACACAACTTATTCTAATATATATATATATACATATATTTTTTTTTCAATAGAACTTGCGGAAAAATTTGCGTAGTAGTATCCCACACCGCCCTTCATTCGCCGCATCATTCGCATGACCCACCATGTAGGCTGCAGGCTTTTTACCTACAGTATGAAATATACTGATGAGTTTTACGCTTAACAAATACAAACTTATTCTCACAAAACATGTCAAGCATCATATAACTTATGCACGAACCATTTATATCCAATTATGAATCTTTTATGATCAATTATTGACTTGGACTTATTATCTTGCTTAACATGTGGGCCCCTTGTGTACGTACCAGATGCGCGCATTCCACAAAAAGTTAAGGTTTGCAAGGTCCCTAACAATTCTGGGAATCATGTAAGCCTTTACGATTTTACGAAAGGTCTTAGTATCTTAAACTTGAACTTGAGCTCGAACATACATATTCCTCCACGATCTGGCGGGAGGTTGGTACGACACCTTACTTGTCTTATCTTATGACTTAAAACATGTTCTCACTATGAGATTTAATATTAGTGAACATACTTCATGATGTTACTATATCGTAACATATAACATAACATATACATACACATGGTATATCATAGTAATACCTAACTCATCATAGCAATACATGGCAGATCATAGCAATACATGGCATACTTTGACATAACATAGTATATCATGGCATTCATGAAAATATGTCATACTTGAAAATAGTATTTACTGTTTTCCATACTGTAGGTGAGGTTTGTACTTGCCTGGTATGTTATGTCTGAGGTTTTGTTGCTCCAACTCAGGTCGCAACAGCAGGTTAATTTCTGCTATTTAAAAGAACATAGGATAAGGATCTTATAAATCATAATCATAAAATGTTGGTGACCTAACCAACATTTATACATAATCTTAGTTATATATCCCCCAATCATACACATGATAACTTATTAAGTTACATAGGGTAACCTTGATTACTAAGCCCATATATACACAAGTAGAGTTAGGTTACTATCCTAATCTTGGGCCTATGCCTTAACATCCTTAGTCCATAATCCATGGGATTATTACAAGTAACCCTAGGTCTTAGCCCATTATTTAAACTTGGTATCTTGTTGGGTTACATTGAGTAACCCTTGAGGTGGTCAAACTTGGTCAACTAAAGTCAACATCCTATGGGGTCAACTTGGGCTTTGGGTCAAGCCCAGTAACTCCGGTATCCTTCCCGGTTACCAAAGTCGTCATCTTATTACCAAATTGTAAGACAACTTGGTTCAAAATCCACTTTTATTTTTCTTTGAAAAACTTAACATTTTAGGTTCTTTCTCTTCAAAAACCCTTAGTTCAACTCATGAAAAATTGTATCTCTTGAGTAGGATTTGTAAAAATTGCTAAGTATTGAAAACTGCCTTTGGAACAGTTTCTCATTGCCAATTATCAGTGTATGTGCAGGAATGTCCATTTCCTGCACTTTTTTTAAAAAATCCTGTACAGGAATATCCTGTTTCCTGCACAATTTTTAGAAATCCAATTTTATTTAAAAATCTGGGTTGAATTAGAAAAAGTTGTCTTCATGAAAGTTTTAAATCTTGAAAAATCCTA
>CM046379.1:10908208-10929208 GCA_025413485.1 Ficus microcarpa | reverse complement strand
AATCGGATGATCAAATATCTTGTATTTGTTTTGAACTGTATGTCAAATCATCATCTAGTTGTTTTGAATTGGCGGTCTTTGCAACTTGTATTTCTAGAACTAAACTAAATGTAAGGACTGAAGACCAACCTGCATGTTCATTATCAAGATCCACGATTGGATAACCTACGACTCACAATTTCCAAGGTGTGCTAAACAAAGTTACATAAAAGGAGTTAATTGACCTTTCATTATCTTTTGTTCATCATCAACCGCTTATGTCGAAGTGGTACATAAAAGTAAATCATCTCCTAATCAAATCTAAACCATGGCCATCTATGAGGGATACAATATCGAGCAACTCCATATATCCATAGAATGTGAGTCAGAGCTATAGTTGGCAACTTCAATCGGTTAAGTTTGCAAACTTCTATTGGTAAGTTGTAGGATTATGTGTTCCGCACTACGAAATTTAGAATGGAGCATCAAACAGATGGTTTAATTTTGAGGTGGATCTGGACCACCTTTGGAATAGGAATGTGAAACTTGATTACTAGCAGGTGTATACACTCACACCAGGATTAGGTATAATGGCGTGATGCTATGATTCTACCCGACTCAACAACTTAAGCAGAGCATACAAAAACTCATAACCCACCTCCATTCAAATGAAAGTCCAAGGGCCGCTCTTGTGGCATAATAGACACCGAAGTTGAGAAGGAAACCTCGTACCTGCATTAGTTGCTTTTGTTAGTATTTCATCCAAACATCACTTCTCTAGAGTGAGCTACCGAAAGCTAATATGAATTATACCTTGATCTATCGGTTAGTCTATACATGTTTCGATCAAAGAATAAATCACTCAATATGCAAAGCACAGAACAGGACATTCAATGCCACTGAAGTGTTTCTCAAGCTTCTAAAACAAAGCATTCTCCTTCAGCATCACTTATATAGACCTTTTCCTTTCTCAAAACTTTAGTCGAACGATGGTCCGTTAGCTGATTGATAACCCTTTGCTTACGTGGTTTTCCATGACTCTAGCCGGTACATCTATTAGTTTGTTTATAAAATACTTTTGTATTCCTCTTTTACTTTTCTTCCCTCGAACTTGCTTGCATTGTGACCATTTAGAAATTTGTGTAATAGACCTTTATCCACTTTCTGCATAATTTTGTGATTCGCAAGGCAGTTGCATGGCATCATTTATTATAAGATTTAAGTCAATTTCAAGCCACCTAGTATTGGAGACCTCAGTAAATCTACAATGACCAAGCAACAAATTGCATGATTTAGAGGATCGGAAGAAAATTACAATACCGTAGCAATTATAAGAAATGCTGCGACAGGAAATCTCTTCATTCTAAATGGAGGCACAGAATAGATGGTGCCAAGAAAAAGACCAAAACAGTAGAGCCGAGTAATGAATGGCCCAAAATTGAATCCAACGATCAACAGACCAGCCAGTGCAAAAAATACCACCAAGAGCCATGCTGATTTAACCGAAAGATCTCCAGCAGCTATAGGTAAATATGGTTTGTTTACCCTAAAAAAGAAACATTAAGATCAAAAATTAGTTCAATCATTTTTGGCTGCATTTATAAACAGGAATAAATTGGCCCCACAAGATCACTACCTTGGCACGCCAAAAAGTACAGTCAAAATGTATAAATTTCTTTTGTCGTTTCTTTCAGTTTTCAGGCAATGACGATTGTAAGAAGTGAAGCTAAGTAGGATGTCTTTATTTGTATTCTTAAACAACGACCCAATTCATAACAAAAACAATATCATCAGAAGTTGCAGCAAGAACAATAATCCTGGCTTTATGGTGTTCCGTTCATGTAAAGACTAGTTAAACGAATAAGCAAGAGTCTCTAAGGCGGATAGCTATATGCACCAATATAGCTATCATGACATAAACAATGCCCTGTAGTGGTCAACTTGCAAAGGTTAAACAACAAGAAATGCAGCAGAAACCTTATTCTGGTTCTTAGAGGCAACTGCAGACATTGTTTTCCAAAATATTCACACAAGCAATGGAATGATGTGTAAATACTTGTACAGCATACTTGTCAATACCGATATCGTAAATCTGGTTGATGCCAACTATATAACCATTCCCACATATTAAAGCAAACAGGCCAGAGAATGCCTTAACCAGCAGAGACCACTTTATCAAATTTGGGTTCTCAATCAACGCTCTCGATACCAAAGCACTGCACAACAAGAGAAAAAGAGAATTTTTACGAATCAGGCAAGCCATAACCCATAATGGGATTAAGAGAGAGAACACTCTGTTGCACTTAGAAAATTTTCTTATTTTTTGATTTTTTTTTTCACCAAGTAACAGTTACTCACAGGGAGCCTAGAGCTGTTCCCCTTATTGTATGGGGCCTTAGGAATCTCCAGCAAGCATCTCTAAAACTCGAAACTTTGTCGAGTACCGGTTCAGAACCGGCATCTGCAGCTCCAACTTGAGCACATGCCTATCAAAAGTCGCTTTCATTTTAATGCCAAAAATACACCATTAAGTCTAATTTATACAAAATTAAATATTCTATAAAAAAGATTCCCAAGTTCTAAACATTTACACAAGGAAAACACCAATACAAGCAACAAAGGCCACAGATTATAGATCAGCAACAATTTCCTCTTTCCCATATTACTACATTGCATAATTGGTATATCCTTTTCCCCCAATATCACAACCTGTTTTTCTGGTTTTAACAAATCAAAATGTGGGGTAAATGAAATATCATTAAAATTATATCTTTTATTGAATTTCACAGAAGAAAATGACGCTAGAATGCATTTTAATCCATTTGGGAAAATACCCAGAAGAACATGGAACACGAATTTTCTCAGAAGAGAAAAACCCATCCGACCCACTAAAGAAAGGCAATCAAATAACGGAAAAAACGCAAAATTTCCAAGAAACCAAGCATACCCGGATGGATTTTCGAGCTCTAGGGAAGTTTAATAGAGGTTTTGAGGATTTTCTTTGGCCGTCCAGGTGAAAATTGTTGGTGGAGAATAAGCATTTGGAAGGAGAAAAGTAAGGGAATTTGGTTGAAGTGGGTTTGAAGGGTGTTTTGGTGGCTTTACAATGAGAGATTAGAGAAGGTCGTCGAAGAGAAAAAGAAGAAGAGACTGAGAGCTCCATGTGGGAACACACAGAAAACAGAACGGGGAATCCGGAGATTAATGTCTCTGCGTGGACGAGGTTGAATGGTTAATATACATTCGTTAACAGCTTCAAGTCCAGGAGCGGCAAGTGATAACAACGTTTATTTTTTCGTTCGTTTGTCTGTCTGTCTGTCCGTCCCCCCCTTCATATTTTTTTGGGTCGGGGGTATATGTAAATGGTTTTGTAGTGCTCGCATGCGGTGGATTGGTTGATACGAGATTTAACTTTATTTCATCAAATTGAAAGTGTGAAGTCCGAATTCTATTTTAGTCCAGGAGAGTTATATTTGCCAGTGTGGAGTCTCTAAAATAAAAAATGATAGGACAACTATTAAATCTTTTATTTAGCAAAAAAAAAAAGAAAAGAGTTTTTTAAGGAAAAGAATGGTTGAAGTTGTTTAAAATTAAGCTTGCATTATTTGGACATCCGGTTTGATACAAAAATTTCAACTCAGTTTTTATCTTTTTTATGAAAAGTCTATAAAAATTTTAATTAGTTTTTGAAAAATCAACCAACTTCAATATAAAAATTTGATTTTAAACTGATGCACCAAACCCACCTTAAGAGGTCGTTTGATTAGTCTACTTGAGTTGGAATTTTGGAGTTATTTTAATTGGAGTTGAGTTGAGTTTTGGAATTATGCATTTCATTTAAAATGAACGGTTTGAAATTAAAAAATGTAAAAACTTGAAAGGTGTTAAAAAAAATTTCTTTAAATTCTATACAATTAGGGGAAAAAAAAAACCTTTTATTTAAAATAACAAAATTATGAACTTTTAAAATTTGAGTTTTTAAGTTAAAGTTGAAGATGTGAGTAATGAAACTGAATTTACTCTCAGAGTAAATGACAAAAAAAAAAAAAAAAGGGAATCGTTTGATTGGAGTGAACAGACTAAACACGTGCTAAGATAATTATGTTTTTATCTGATTGATTAGTTAATGGTCAGTTGATATCAATATACATTTTTATCCATTGATATCAACTTTCCTAACCCAAAAAAAAAAAAAAAGTTCAATCAATTTTTAGATGCCTTCAAAAATATTTTTTATCTACCTAATTGTTGCAGAAAGTTGCAAATGCATTACATCATAAACAAGTAATAAAGTAATAAGTAAAGTATTATTTTCACGAAAATTGTCATTACCAATTACTAAAATTATATTAATTTCAACTTTATTTGAATAACCGAAAGAAGATTTTTAAAGAAAAATAACAAAATAAGTAAAAAGACAAAAGACTCAAAATATTAAAAATCTAGGATTTTCGATTTCCCTGGATTAATCACATTTAAATTCACTAATTCAGCTAATCAATGTCTATTCCCTAGGTTGCTAGTGAATCTCTCTAGCTAATATATTCGTCAATCTTTCTCAAGAATTAATAATTTATTATAATACACCTTATCACCTCTTGGTCTCAAACAACTTATCATAATTCATTAAGAATCAGAAATTCATGATGCTGTACAAGCTTCATAACTATCTATAACTTATGACAATTTCATGGTAGATTAAACAAGTGCTTATTCATTTATCACTTCTCAATCTTAAATCAAATACCAAATCATGCAAAAGTTGGCCAGAAATTCACAAGCATTAAGCATAGATTAAAATACTTAACATAGAACTGGAATAGAATATCAATTAATTAAAAATAGAAAAACTCAAATATTTATAATTTGGCAAGATTATATAATTAGAAAAGAAAATTACTTTATAAATAAAAATAAACATTTATAAAATAAAGGTTCAATCATTCTTAAATTATTAAAATAAAAAAATAAAGTAAGAAAACCCAATTTGAAGGTGTCACAAGTTTTCAAAGTCTTCTCCTAAATTTTCTTCTTCCTCTTTTCTTGATGATTCAAGATAATATCTCCATAATTATGTAGAAAACTAAACCTAAAAGTTAAAAAAAAAAAAATTTCTTCCTTTTCTTCTTTGGTTTTCGGCTTCAAGCAGCCAAAGACAATTGGCATGAAGCCCTAGGCTTCTATTTATAAGCCTCCTTAGCTGATTACAACTTTCCCCTTTATATTTTTTTTAGGGTATTTGGTGGAGTAGTTTGAGTTGAGATTTTTAAGTTTCAATAATAAATTTTTTTAAATTTTAGAAAAGATAAAAAATTTGTGAAAAAAAGATCAAAAAAATTTGAGTTGAGTGGTTTGAATGGGAACGTGAAAGACTCATTTTATTTTTTTCTTTTGTTTTCATTTTTGACTATAGTAGGCTTGACGCCAGTCAGCCTTAGGTTGCCCACACGGATAGGTCGCAGCGGATGATTGGCAAGCTAGAGAAAGTGGGGGCAAGTGGCGTCACGTTGCTCACTGAAGGAACATGTGCACGCGGAATCCATGGGACGCGCAACATTGGATCCGACAAGCCTGATTGTGTTGACACGCTGGCAAGCAATGTGATGGATTGAGGCGTGTTTCTCACACTCGAGATCTGGGCAGACCTGGAGACGATGCGACCGTTGGAACAACGAGTGGTGCGCGTGGAACAATCACGCGAGTGTGCGAAGTCGGCCTTGAATTCCTTTCTATCACATTTTTATTCCAAATTACTAATTTTAACTGTCTTAATATAATTAACCTATACCCGTGAACAACATAACAAATTTAGGGAAAAATTAATATAAATTGATAAGATTATAGTAAAAATACAAGTTTAAGAATGTTAAAATAACTCCATTTTATAAAGTTATCACCACCTTTTTTTTCTTTTTCTTTTTCGCTGCACTTGAACTTGTCGAACAATTGAAATTTAAACCTAAATTTTAAATTTTGACAATTTATTTTGACCATAATTGACCTTGGACTTCCACCCTAAACCTAACAAATTTAGGTTGAAACAGATAAAAGTAACTATTCATATCATTAGTTATAAGAAAAACTCATACATCAATTTCCGTTGAACGATTGATAGTTGTTGATTGTAGATGTTGTGCTACACATTCTTCAGTTTAGAGAGTAGATTGTTAAAACTAAAAATTCAGTGATATCAATAAAAAAAAAAAAAAAAACTTTTAGAAAAACCGGAAATTTTTTTTTTGTCCATTTCCTTCACTCTCTCTCTCAAATTTCAATAAATCATGAATGGATTTCTTGTTTTCTTTTTTCTTTTTAAAACATCATGAATGTATTTCTTGTACTTTAACTAACAAGTTTCTTTTTCTTTTTCTTTTTAACACTTTTGTTCTCCCGATTTCCTGGTCCTCTGACACTTTCGTCCCTAGAAACTCATTCTTTTGATAATTTAATCCCTCTGTTTGTTTTTAAATTTTTCTAAAGTTCAGCCATTATCAGAAATCAAAACTGCAATGTAAGACAATGTAGGGCTCATTAGATTAAATATTTTCATAAAAATAAAATTCGGTTATTCTCATGTGCAATCTAATTTAAATTTACATTAATTCGAAATAAAACCTAGTTAAATACCAAAATAAATTTTCACATATCCAATCCGGCCTACTTACTTTGAAACCATTCCAAAAAAAGATTTTATTTTCCAAAATTTTTTTGGGAGGTTACACAGAAAAAGGATCACATAATTAATGGCAAAATGAGCCTTTCAGTTCAGTAGAGACATAAACTATTTATTTATTTTTTTATGTAAATAACATTAAAAAATACAATATGTCACAAATTTTCAAGAACTACTAAATACATATATATCAAAAAAGAATTATAAACCATATTATAATAGAATATCACGAGTTTTTAATGTTTTAAAAGTGCTATACATAAACTTCATTTTCAGTATGACCAAAAGTTTCTTTTTTTCTATGCGTATGACTAAACAATCATTCAACCATTGTTTCTCCTACTTTTTAAGTTTTTATTTCTTTTCTTTTGATGGTATAGATAAGTTTTGTCTATAAAATAAAGTTTTTAGTGGAGATTCATATAGGATAGTTAATTTTGAGTAGGGACATATAATGGGGGTATAACAGAAAAATCTTAGTTTATTTTAAAAGGCTATTTTATTTAAAAAAAAAATCGGTAAAAGAGACGGCTAACCTTACTCGATCAAAGATGACTCTGCCCTTGATCACAACATACATTTCCCGTGTACAAAGCCAAAGCGTGTTGTATACATTTACTAGGGCATATATGTCCCTGAGACACGAAAGAGCATTTGAAATTATGTATACATTTCCCTGAGACACGTGTTGTATACAAAGCCAAAGCGTGTTGTATACCTTTCTAAAATGTTTATGAAATCATGTGAAAGAATAGTCAGTTGAAATGTTAGTAGTTATACGTTTTCATTACCATTTAATTTGAAATTAAGGAGCTTTTCATGACAAGTCATTTCTATATATTTTATTGGAATGTTATTCTGGTATATAAAAACTACATAAAAGGACACTAGAATGCTTTTTAATCCATTTGAGCAATTACCCAGATGAACAAAGAACACAAATTTTCTCAGAAGAGAAAAATCACTGAAAAAAATGTGACTTCTTCTCTATTCTAAATCAATTAGCTCTATGACACATATGAATAGATAAACAAATCAAAAGCAAAAGAAAAAAAAAATATCCATATGACAATGATGTGGCCATTATGTGGCGATGACGTGACCATCACGTGACAAGTAAGGAATGTATGACACAAAAAGTCATTGGCTCTTTTATATATAGAGATAAGAGTTCTTACATGAGGTCATTGAGATACAATAATTGTTTCTAGCTCTATTAAGGAATGCGTATCAACAATGTTGTTCGGGCTTTTTCTTTCAAACTAGTTTTAGTAACATGCTCCGCAAGTGTGATGATACTCAGAAAAATTATTTCTATAGAAACAAAACGAAAGAAAAGAAAAAAAAAAGTAGCTAGGTTGGGGTAAATTTGAGACTTTTATTATTAACAGGGTATATTAGCACAAAAAAAGAAGTAACCAAGGCAAAAAAAAGTAATCAAGTCAAAAACAAATGGGAACCAAATAGTTGAAGGAGTGACGTGTAGCTATGGAAATTAAAATTTAGTTGGATTGACTATTTTAATGTAATATGGATGTATAAATACATATAGATATAGATATATTTGATATATATCAGACTGAAGATATTTAATATATAATATATATTATATATATAGTAGATAGAAGGTATATGCTTAAACTTCTCAAATGGCACATTATGTCTTCTTCCACTTCTTATTTACAGGAAATTATGTGGAAGAGGAAGAAGAAGTAAAAAAAATTATAATGATAAAGAAATATCAGTGGAATAAGAGCGAAAAAGCATGGAATTGGAGATGAGAAACGGAAGAGAAAAAGAAGCCAACGAAAAAGTAAAGAAGAAAGAGAAAAATGCCAAGTGTGAATATTGGGATAGGGACGATAATGGACATTCGTCCTTTTATATATTTACAGAAAATATGATGAAGAGGAAGAAGAAGTAAAAAAAAAAAAATATATATATATATATATATATATATATATAATATAATGATAATAATAATGATAAAGAAATGCCAGTGGAATAAGAGAGGAAAAGCGTGGAATTGGATATGAGAAAAGGGAGAGAAAAAGAAGTCAACGGAACGGTAAAGAAGAAAGAAAATACGCCACGTAGCGTATATTGAGATAGGGATGATAAGGGACATTCGTCTTTTTATATATTTACAGGAAATATGATGAAGAGGAAGAAGAAGTAAAAAAAATAAAAAAAATATTGTAATGATAATAACAATGATAAAGAAATGCCAGTGGAATAAGAGAGGAAAAGCGTGGAATTGGAGATGAGAAAAGGAAGAGAAAGAGAAGCCAACGAAACGGTAAAGAAGAAAGAAAGAAAGAAAGAAAGAAAAAAAAAAAAGCCAAGTGATGAGTATTGGGATAGGGACGATAATGGACATTCATCCTTTTATATATGCGAAGAGACATGTTAAGACAGTCACCGCGGCAGAAAAATATTAGACTTTTAAAACTCTTATAAATAATAGATTAATATTAAAACAAAATGACATTTAAAACTCTCGTAAAGAGACTTATAATAATTAACATTTAAAACTCTTGTAAAGAGAAACTTATAATGTATATAATAATTAGCAAACCTCTCATTAAAAGACAGTACTTTATAATAAATAAGTTATTAACACTGATATAATATTATTTATGTACGAGAACTGTATATTAAATGACTATTTGATCATAAAATTCTGTCAGGTCAATTCTATTGTCAATATTGACACTTTAATAAAGAAGATATAATGAAGAAAGGGGAAAAAAAAAAAAAGTTAAAAGGTGGGAGAGAATAGTTTACTGTCAAGCCCAATTTCTGCGGCTCCACCATGCAGCCGATGTATTGTCGTTGAGTCAAAATTGGAGTTAATCTTTAAAATTAAGAGAAAAATGTTCAAGACACATTTCTAATATCAACTTTGAGTACCAATCTACAACTTTTTAGATAATTTAAGGTTTATTCTTGTTTTAACTTTTTTCTCTCTTTTCTTTTATGCTAAATTTGTTTCTTAAATAAATTTTTACCCTAAAGAAAACCAATAGAAAACCAACAGCCCGGGAAACACACACTGGCTAAAAGTCGCTTCCCCTTTTGTTTGGTAAAACAATCATACAAGTTAATGGAAAGATATTTTGATGACTTTTTAATAATTATACTTTTCTACTGTTATACGTTTCTGAATAATATTAGATATAATTATCATCATCATTATCATTATCTAAAAAAACGGAAAAGTATGCAAAATCGACAAAACTTATTAATACAAAATTGACTCTTAAAACATAGTCCAATCTTCTCTAAAAAAACAAAAACAAAGTCCAATCGGTAGAGCGTTTCTGTAGATTTCTAAAATTCATGGGGTTATCCATTGACTAGCTTGATGATCTCTTTATTATTCCATTGGAGATATACCTTCAATTAAATTTAGATCACATAATAAATAAATAATTAATTAAGAGAAAAATTAGTAAGACAAAAAAAAAAAAAAAAAAGACGACGACAGATTTAGAACCGATTAAGGGACAGCATCTAGAATGTATAATTGTTAGCCAATAACAAAAAAGCCCTCCAATCCGCCATAAAAAGAAAAAAAGAAAAAAGAAAAAAAACAGAAAGACTTGATTTCTGAGGTTGACTTTAGAATTTTGCCGCAGGCAATTACGGTATATGTTGTTTTGTGCTTTCCGTCTTATTTAATTGTTTTCCTATCGTGTAATTCACACCCTTATCTTTTAATATTCTTAAAGGATTCGTTTGGTGTTTAAATTGAGTTTGAGATGATATGAAAATTTTAAATTGAGATTGTTTATCTTTTTAAAAACTAATTATAATTTTTATTAATTTAAAAAATAAAATAAAAAATCAGTTATAAAATATAGTTGAGTTTATAAACTCAACTGTACCACTAAAGATGGACATAGTCTCCATTTATGTCAATAAACACACACACATATATATAAAATAAAAGACCCGACTGTCATACAAAACCATAGTATTTAGTTTTATAAGTAGTCAAAGTCACCATCTACGACCACATACATTAGTCAAGGTTAACAATTAATAAAACAGGTGGGCTGGTGAAAGTCAATGAACATTAAATAACTAAACATGGACATAGTCTCCATTTATGTCAATAAACACACATATACACACACACCACACATATATATAAAATAAAAGACCCGACTGTCATACAAAACCATAGTATTTAGTTTTATAAGTAGTCAAAGTCGCCATCTACGACCACATACATTAGTCAAGGTTAACAATTAAAAAAAAAAAGGGCCTAATAAAACAAGTGGGCTGGCAAAAGTCAATGAACATTAAATAAAATGAAAATTTTAAGTTGAAATTGATTATATTTTAAAAATTAATTATTGATTTTTGTTAATTTTTTTACAAAAAAAAAAAAAAAAAAACCAACTCTAGTAGAGTTTAAACTCAAACATCAAATGTAGGTTGAATATTTTCGATCTACCCCAAATTCAAAAAAAAAAAAAAAAAAAAAAAAGAAAAAACGAAAATGTCCATATCACGCTCCAACAAATATCGGAGCTCTTGAAGCATTATTTATGTTCAACATTTTTCAATATCTCATTATTTTTTTTGGTCGTTGTTTTTTTTTTTTTTGGTGGTTGTTTTCAGTTCACAGAGATGGAGCTCTCAATCTCTCACTCTTCTCTTAGACCATCAGCTGTTCTCCCTCAACGTTGCAAGTCTTCCTCTCATAACAATAGGATGATATGCATTAAGCCTATAACCAAAAATATAAATAATTGTTCCTCAAACTTTCCATCAAAATTAAGCTCCACCAATAGATTGATCCAGCCCCTCGTGGGGCTCTATGGTGAAAGCAAGCAAGATAGGCCGCGTAATATCATACGGGTATGTATGTATATGGGTGTGTGCGCGCGCGTGTGCGTGTGTGTGTTTGTGTATGCATGGATGCTTCAATTTGCACTTCACGACAAAAAATTTTTTTTTTTATTTTTTATTTGGATCAACCTCTTTTATGCCACATGTTCATACTCATAGTTTTTTTTTTTTTTTTTTTTTTTTTTTAACTTCTTCGTAGCAAATATAATACATGCAAGTATGTAAGCATGTATGCTTATATATATAGATATACATGTGTGGTCTTTTCTATATATGTTTTTGCACTTCACCCATAAAAAGACAATTTTTTTGTTTTTATTTTTTGTTCTTCAACCTCTTATATGTCACATGTTCATATTTGAATAGCTTGTTTTTTTCCTTTTCTTTTCTTTTCTTTTTTTAATCCTTTGCTAAACTTCTTCGTAACAAGATCTGTCTGTTCAAATATAGACTTGATTATACCTATGCAAATAGACTTGCATTAAATAAGTGTGTCCATAACGAAGTAAATTTGTGATCGGTCACCAAAAATTAAAAAAAAAAAAAAGCTAGAAAGGGCCTTGCTTGAGAAGCCTCTCAACATATTTTTCCTTAAAAATTTATGCTTATTTAATAATTCAATGTGGTTTTGTTAACTTTGTTACTTATCCAAATTGGTTTCTATAACTTGTCAAGTGAAACAAATGGTGTTAGGCATGTGGTCGGGACGAACACGATGATTCCACTTCATCAACAGTACTCACCAAAGTTTTGCGTTTTGGATTTGCTTGCTATAAATTCATAAGGCCTATTGCAATGCTCCATACGCTTATATTGTCCATGTAAGTTAAATGTCACAAGAAATTAGAGAAAAATATGTGTGAGTTTGAGATTTCTAATTAGGTATTGATCTTTCACCTGAAACGGTCAATTTGTTAGGTAGAGTGATTTAATATCCTTATATGTCTATGATTGTTGTTATAATTTTACGATGTGGACTTGAGTTTCATTTACCCTTAACAAAATAAGTGGTATCCTTTTTTTTTTTTTTTTTAAACCCAATCAGAGCCTAGTTAAATTGAGTTTCTTGGTTTTCTTGGGCAGTTGTTTATTTGCAAGAGTGCTTGTTGAGAATCCACAATTGTTTACATGGTCTCTCCTGTTGAAAGCATTCCCTGGTCTTATTGCCATTTTGCTCTTACATGCTTATTATTGTGGCCATAATGGGATTTATGATGCTGATATTGACAGGTAAGCTTAAATTATTCCCAAATATTTATCTATATAAACATCATTTCATAATTACATTAATAGAAAACAATACTCCTTTGAAACTGTGTTAATGATGCCACAAATTTACCTCAACACCACGTGCGGCGGCGCATGGTGGTCAGACTTGTCCTCCGCCTCGTAAGCTTGCAAAAGAAAACCCAAATACCCTATTAGCACTTAAAAGAACAACATTTTAAAGGTTTCCTAATACCCCATTTGATGCATATCTCATAAGTCATATCTGTGTTAGCCATGCAGTCTTGGCCTTTGCTTCATTGTTAAGGTTCTTGAGTGGTCACTGTGTTTAAAAAAAAAAAAAAAACGCTCAATAAGGGTAATATGAACATAAGAAGAGGGATTATCTTTTATCTAATTAGGAGGAGGTAATTATATGTTTAATTATTTAGTGACGGTATTTTTCTTATAAAATATGAAACACAAATGAAATTTTACAAAAGTTTAGGAGAACAGAACAAATTTTTTTAAATATGTCCCATTAACACATTGTCCAACCCCTATGCAAGCAGCAGAAGCCTTTTTTATTTTTTTGGTTGAATTGTCAAGCAGCAAAAGTCAAGCAGCAAAAGTCTTTTTCATTTTTTTGGTTGAATTGTTGACACGAAAACTTTTAGATATTTTGTCTTTTATGTTATATTTTCAGGGTGAACAAGCCTGATTTGCCAATAGCATCAGGAGATCTTTCACTAAAACAAGCATGGTTTTTGGTGATATTTGCTGTACTTTCTGGCTTGTTGATTTTACTACTGATGAACGCCGACCTCATCACTACTTCTTTATATTGTTTTTGGATTTTATTGGCCACCTCCTATTCTGCTCCTCCGTTCAGATTTAAGCGATCTTCCGTTGCAACATCTATTGTCATTCCTTTGGTAATTATTTATTATTTTCTTTCTAATCTTCAATGTTTCACTGAAATTTATGTTTTAATATTTCACAAAATATATTTGGTCATTGGAAATCTGTAGTCTAAAAGTTTCAAAAAATTATCTGAAATTTGGATTTACATATCATTTAAAAATCACAACTGTCTTTCCATAAGGGAAAAAAAAAAAAAAAAACCACTGTCGTGTATATATGTATATATATATGTCTTCGTGATATATATCTAGTGTAGAATTAGTATATCTTACCAAAAAAAAAATCGAGAAAGTAGATATGTAAGAGTTTATCACAAAAAATTGTTTATGATCACAACACACCTTATAAGTGATGCATAAGTAAAGTTCTTTATTTCATGACCAGCATGAGAATATTTAATATGAAACACGTTGTACAAGTCACGTTATATTTCCAAATTTAGTTTTTTTTTTTTTGATAGGAAATCCCTCTGATGTAAAATATATAGCATGAGATCAACATAATATGAATCAATAAATAAAAAGAATATCAATATGATTCAAGAAAAATCATAAGATAGCACATGATAACTCTGCACAAATATACAGATGGGCGGTATTGTTCACGTTGTCGGCGTACTTTATGCTACGAGAGTTTCTCTTGGACTTTCATTTCAGTGGAGGTGCGTAACAATTTTTCAGGAACAAATATCTTCTTTTTAATTTCCATGTCTTTATTCTCTCTTTCTTGGAAACTTATTTTTGATATATCATCTAGAATAATTATGGATTTCAGAGAACTTTCAGTGAGAGGATAAAAACTTTTATGATTGCTTACACTTAAATTTGTCGAATAATTAACTTAATAATTAAGTTGTATCATTAGTCTATTAGTTCTTGTTCTATTTCTTTTTCTGATCAAGATAAAGTTGCTTAATTAATAATTATAAGATTTACAGGTTTTCTTTTAATGTTGACATAATCAATATTTAACAAAAGATAAGTATGTAAAAAAAAAAAAAAAAAAAGCACCAATGACGAACATAACCACCGATTCACAAAAAGTGTATATGTAATACGGTTCAACACATTTTCCTTGCAGAATAAAATATGGTAATTTATTATTTAACTATCCAACTACATATTTTTATTAACTTGCAAAGTATAACTTGTGAAATTATTTTAGCTTATACGTATACATAATTCAACTTTTCATAAAAAATCACATTTTTTTTCCTTTCAATTTGCTCTGCAGTCCTACAACTATTTTTATCACCACCTTTGCGACACTATTTTTTCTAGTAATTTCCAACATTAAAGATCTCCCAGACGTGGAAGGTGATATCAAGTAAGTTGTATTTTTGATGTGTCAATTCATCTATCAAATGAAAAAATTTCCATTGTGATTGCTCTTTCAATCACAAAACCAATTTTAGGATGTACATCTCTCATTATTTGAAACAATATTCAAAATGATTACAGGTATAATATTCGAACATTTCCAGCTATATATGGACCTAGAAAAGTTACATTCTTTTTCACTGGAATACTTCTACTAGATTACATTGGTTCTATGTTGGTTGCCATTTGCATGCCTCAGGTAACTATTTCTTCACGTTTAAAAGCTTATCCACCTATATGATTTTATCTTCTTCTTCTTCTTCATCATCATCATCATCATCCTCCTCTTCTTCTTCTTCTTCTTCTTCTTCTTCTTCTTCTTTTAATAAATATTTGAATAATATAGGCAAATCTTCACTCATTTTCAAAATATGTCCGAAATTATTTTTTTTATGTTTAGTTTTTAATTTCCCGATGATAAAATTATTGGTTTATCTAATCAAATTACCAATTAAGTCACGATAAGATGATTCGGATAACCAAGTAAATAATTAATTGATATACATATACCAAAAAAAAAAAAAAAGGCATAAAAGAAAAGCAAAAAAATGTTAAAGACATTTTGAAAAATTTTGTTAATTGTTTACAGGCTTTCAAACCTTACATAATGGCACCCGCTCATGCAATTTTCTCCTTGTGGTTACTTATCCAGGTTTGTCATGATATGATACATTAACTTCAACAAGTTTGCTATATATATATATATATATATATGTATGTATACACAAAAGTAAAAACTCTAGAAACTTATAAAAAAATTTTTTTTGGTGCTTTCAGGCCAAGAAGTTGGACAAAACAAATTATAGCAAGGTAATACATATGCAGCTTCAACTGATCAAATACATGTTGTTCCACTGAGTAACGAATTATATTTACTGACAACAACTTTGAATAATTTGCTATATATATTTGTGTGTGTGTGTGTGTTTGTGTATGCAGGAAGCAAGCACAAATTTCTATCTACTTCTTTGGAAGCTTTTTGCGTTGGAATTTCTCTTGTTTCCTTTCATATAGTTATTAGTGCAAATTATTGTATTTTTCGTTAATTTATACTTTATTGTAGAGAGAGTATAACCATGGGAGTTGTTTTGGAATAATATTGTTACCATATTCTTGTTTTATTTCTTGAGTAAATTGTTGGGGTTGTATGATCTTCAAAGCATATTTATTTCGTATTTGTTAAATGTACATTTTCTGAGGATAATATTAGTGAGCCTTCTTTATTTTATCATCTTGTGTGCATATTTAGAGGAAAATGATCGTTTTTTTTTTTTAAAAACTTTTAACCATGTAATCATACAATAGTCAAGCCTTTATTATGACCATCTTTATTGGTTAACATTGTCGACCAATTACTTTATATTCTTGAAAATAGAATCAACAGCAATAAATCATATATATATATATATATATATATATATATGTATATATATTACCAATAGAGTGTGCTGAGAATCTCTTTCACTCTTCTCCTTTTAAAATGTTTGCAAATTCGATACTTGACAACATCAATATAAAATGTTACCCTTGTAGTTTGGGTGAAACTTGATATACTTCCCCTTCTATAGCTTGGCTACGGAAATCTTGGTGCGAGAGGTATTGCCTACCTTCTCTTTTGTCCTCGGTATGGTGGGCATCCAAATTGTAGTTTTCAACCTTCGTTATTAACAATTGAATGACGGTTCACAAGAAAAAGAGAAGGGAAAATAGTAAAAACACCCCCTCTATATGGCCAAAACGCTATTTTATTTTATTTTATTTTTATCATTCTTACTATACAAATGCCTAAAGTAACGTCTTTCTAAAATCAATCACAAAATACCTACCGATTCGATTAGATTTTTTTATAATTCCATGGTTACCCTTATTTATCAATATTGAATATTATTCTACACGATTTTTTTTTAAATAATAGATTTTAAAAATAGAAAATTGTCAAAATAAAAAAGGACATCTGCCCCGCACACACCCAGCCATTCCCTATGTCAGCAGCCCTCACGCCGGTAGGTCTCGGCACACCCATGGACAGCCGCTCCCGCACCCCACCGCTCCAAGTCTTGTGACACCCTCTCCCAATGCTGCCCCACAAAGCAACCCTTCACGGCCTTATCGCGACCACCCATGCCACCCTACGAAAAGGATTCGTCGTGATTCCATTTTTTCCAAACGCGCGCAAAGGATCTAGTTAAATCCCTTCCTTGCGACGAATCTGGTCCGACACCCCTCCCTGCCGCTCCAAGCCACCATGTCGGAAAACTTTTGTCTCTCATCTCCAACTTCTTCTTCTCTCTCATCACCATCATCATCATCATTCCCGAGAGAGAGAGAGAGAGAGAGAGAGAGAAATTCTCCTTCTCCAGTCTGTGTTCTTTCAAATCTCGTATAAGCAAATTCAGAGCAAAAATCTCGCACGTACATGCAATTAACCAAACTCAGATCACTACGTTTTCAATGTTTTCCTCCTCCTAATGCGGATTTCCATTGTGATTTAATATATATATATATATATATATATAAGAAGGCATGGACTAAAATGTCCACAACATTGCTGATATTTTCATGCAATATCTATATCTTGAAGTCATGGGGAGAAGAATATTCTTCTCAAAATATCCATCAAAATCTCCAAAAATATCTGCATGTTGACAAATATCCATGAATATCCGTAATATTTTTGGATATGCCACATAGTGTCCAAAAATCCCGGATTTTTGTTTTTAATTTTTTGGCAAAATGTGAAATTTTGTAGCACATTTTGTTTTTGTTTTGTTTTTGCAATAAAATGTAACAAAACCAATCTAGTACTTTTCAGCTGCTAGAAGCTCCATTATTAATTAGGTTATTAAATACACTTCAAGCTTCCATGTACTCTATTATGTTTGACACTTGATTTTTACATGCTTTATTATATTGTATTTTGTTTGTAATGAGTGTGTAATAGCATACTAAAATTATGACCAATATATGGTGATTTTCTATTACACTCACCAGTACCAAATGTGGATACCACGACGGTTTTTAACCGTCGTGGTAACATTTTCACGATGGTTTTTTAACCGTCGTGGAATTCATAGTCATGTTACCATGACGGTTTTTTAACCGTCGTGGAATCCATAGTCATGGAATCTTTTCAGACTCCATAACGGTTTCTTAATCGTCGTGGAATGGATAAAAATAGGGCCTAAATATAGACATTTAAGAACATACTACGACGGTTCTACGCAAAAAACTGTCGTGGTAAGGAAATCTTCCACGACGGTTTCCTTAAGAAATCGTCGTGGTTAGTTGGCCTACCACGATGATTTCTCAAGGAAACCGTCGTGGTAGGACCCCCTACCATGACGGTTTTTTCAAAAAACCGTCGTGGTAGGTAACAAAAAAAAATTTACGAATTTGTTTCATTTTCCCAAAAACATTTAAATTATAAAATCAACACTTTTTTCTGGAAAATTCCCAAATCCTTGCCTTTACCCAATCAATTTAATTCAATCTAAAACACAACCACAATGAACAATCACCGAAAATGTAGGGGATGAATTTTGGCCATTTCGGATGAAATATTCCCAACTCAACAATTTACAAAATCAACATTTTGGTTATTAACATTTTATCAACAACCACAATCAACAAAATCAACATTTTGGACAAAAAATTCTCAAATCCGTACATTACCCAAGCAATATACATTACAACTGACCGGCTTGTTGAGCTTGGGTACGGGTGGAGTGCGGAGTGGGTACGGGCGGAGTACGGTGAAAGAGAGAGAGGGAAAGCCGTGTGAGTTCTTTGGTGGACCCGTTGGAGAATGGAGGAGGCCACTCACCATCGGAGAATGGAGCCAAGAGAAAAATTTGAGAGGTGAGATAGAGAGAGGAGGCGTGGTGAGATAGAGCAAGTTTTTGGAGATTTGAAGTAGGGAGGGAGCAGAGAGAGAGAAATAGAGGGAGGAAATTGGGCGGCTTTGGGTATGGAGTTAGAGTGTGTATTAGAGAGTGAAAAAGTGAAAAAGACTCGGAATGTAATGGGTGGGAAAGAGGGTATTTTTTTGGATTTTAATACACGCTCTAAAAAATTAAATTTAATTCCACGACAGTTTTCCCCAAAAATCGTCGTAGTAGAGTCCAAAAATTAAAAAAAAAATTTTGTGAAAAAAGACCCTTCCATGACCTTTTTTTAAAAACCCGTTGTGGAAAATGTGGCAAAAACACGGAGCGAAACAGAGTTTCCGAAAACCGTCGTGGAAGCCGAAGCTTCCATGCGGGTTAAAAAAATCGTCGTGGAAGACCATGATTCCACGACGGTTAAAAAACTGTCGTGGAAGCTAAAAAAAAAAATTTTTTTAGCTTCATTGTACGACGGTTTTTTATAACTGTCGTGGAAGCATGGTCTTCCATGACAGTTTTCGGAAACTCTGTTCCATTTCGTATTTTTGTCGCATTTTCCATGACGGTTTTTTAAAAAAAAGTCGTGGAAATTCCGTCGTGGAATCCACATTTTGTAGTAGTGACTATGCAACATAACTCTCATATTTGATCAAAAAAGTATTTTTTTTCATTGTTAAATTAATTTAGATTAAGTAATATCGCTAGTTTTAACATTTTCTAAAATTTCAATACAATTATAAGTTTCTCTCTAAATATCCCATTTCTTTAGGATATCTGTCGATGTCAACATTTTTATTGATATTATTCGTAAATCGAAAACTCAACAATTTTGTTGATATTGACATTTTCATCTTTGAAAATGAGATTTGTTTAGCAATGTTGTTCTTTGTCCTTCTTGAATATTTCCCAGGGGCATCTTTAGTTGTTAGTAATTTGGAGTCTTTAAAAACAAAAACAAAAACAAAAAAACAAAAAACAAAAAACAAAAAACAAAAAAAAAAGAAGAAAAAAACACTAACATCCCTTATGATTTTATTAAATTATAGAGACACTTCTTTACAAAAAAAAAAAAAAAAAAAAAAAAAAAAAAAAAAAAAAAAAAAAACTAATTACATAAATACTTCCTAATTCTGTTAAATTTTGAACTTAAATTGACTAAAATACACAATACAATTTCAACCATAGTCAGTTTAAAACCCACGCTAATAAACATTGCAAAGTGGTCTTGGCGGTGCATCTTATGGTGTCGTTTAGTGCACAACGAGTTTAATATCTGTGCGCGTTGCACAGGGAAGGAAGAAAAAAATAAATAAATAAACTAAGTATTATATAACAAAAGCAGTTGATTAAGATAAATATTATAATTATAATAAGTATAATTCTTCCCAAAATCTCTTCCAATAGTGAAAATGCAAAATCAAAATAACAAAGTACTAATAATAATAAAAATGAAAACAAAAGCAAAAAAATAAAAAATTATTCTGTAGTCATACTCACTTAAAGAAAAAAATTTAAAACAAAAATAAAAAACAAAAATAAAATAGAAAACCAAAAAAAAAAGAACAAAAATCTTTAGACTCAAAAGAACTGGAAAAAACTAACCCTAACAAAAAAAATTATAACAAAATAAAAAAAATATATATATATATATATCTCATTTTCTCCTTTTTTAACTATTTTAAAAAACCCAAAAAAAAAAAAAATTTTTTATCAGGTTATATGCATGCAAAAACGTAAAAAAAAAAAAAAAAGATTTTTAAAATATAGAACAAAACAGACAGAAAAGACAGAAAAAAAAAATACATGCAGAATCCTTTAAAACAAGGGGAGTCTTTAAAGAATAGAACAAAAGAAACAAAAAAGACACGAAAAAAAAACCCAGAAAAAAATCCGAAATAAAGATAAAAAATTTAAAGTAAAAAATCGTTTAAAAAAAAAGACAAAGTGAGCAAAACACAATACAAAAATAGATCGGAATCTAATGTCTAAAATTTCACGTCTAAAAAAAATGACAAAAACAATATTAAGAAAAAAAAAAACTCTAAATAGGGGTAAAACCGATAACACACTGTAGGAAAAAGAAAAACAACTA
>CM046379.1:10878364-10908108 GCA_025413485.1 Ficus microcarpa | reverse complement strand
CAACTTTTATGTTTTATACAAAATCTAGTTCAGACTCTAACCCACTCTTATCCCCTGTTGAATCCACTTGGCCGTGCATGAAGTCTAAGCACGGTCAGGCTCAGATTTTTGTAAAAACCGAGGCCATTGGAGCCTTATTTTTTAAAACGGTTTGTGTTGCCCACTAGAAAAAACCCTTCTCTACAACTTTCATATTTTAAGTTTTCCCAAATTCGGCCTCTAAGGGCCTCAAAACCTGATTTCCAAAAAACTGGTCAGTTTTATCCGAACTGGCAGTTTTCGTGCTTAAGTTGGTTTTACGTCCTAATTTGGCCATTATAACTCAACCGAACACGCGGGAGCCTAGAATTCAGACATGCATTTTTTTCTACCGTATCAACCCATCATTCACATAACCCAATTATATTCATGCACACCATTGCATCAACTAGGGTTTGCATGGGTTCTAGGTTTGAACAAACCATTCCATTCCATGTACCTCTAACAACCTAACATACATATTCTTCATCATACTTAAGCATATTTGGGGACATACAACCTTATCAAACATCAAGCATGCAAATCTTAATAATCATGCAAGCATAAGCATAAAATCATGCATATCTTAGCAAAATAAACCACCTAATACCTAAATCAAGCACAAACCCTAAAAATTTCTAAATTAGGACATAAAATTAAATTGAGCTTATACTCTTACAAATCCAACTTGAAATACACTTAAATTCCAAATTGAAGCTTAATTTAAAAATTTTAGGACCAAGGGAGATTTACCTTGATTCAACACAAAAATTGGTTAGGGTTTAGTCCAACTTCTTCCTCCCCTTAGTCTCCTTCCATAACCAGTCACCCTAGCTCCTTGGGATTCCAAAATTTTTCCGGTCACTTAGTTGATCCTTCTCAAGTCCGACCACCCTCCAATCAACTTCCTTTCTTCACTTTTTTTTTCTTCTCTTTTTCCTTCCCACAACCGGCCTCCATAGCCTAAGTGGGTATCAAAATTTTTTCCAACTTGTTGTTGTTCCAACAAGAAAACCGATCATCCCTAAACACTTTTCCTCTTGGTTTTTATTTTTTTTCTCTCTTCTTCCTTTCTTCCTTGTGTTCAGTTTTTAGAGGGGAAAATTTGGCATAGTTTGGATAGCTCTCTCAATTTTGTGAACAAAAAGTCCACCCCCCCTCCACCTATTTATAGGTGATGATGAACTCTTCAAATTTTGCCCAAAAGTCCTTGAAGAGACAATAATTTGCACAAAGACCCCTTTAGGTGGCCGGCCAACTCATGCTCTAGAACCTCCTAAATTTCTTTCCATCATTTCTTTAATTCAAGAAATGATGTCATAATTCCATGGTGATATGATGTCATCACCCTAAGGTCTTGTTTGGCTTTTTCCTTAATATGCAGTCCACTTTTATGCTAATACAGATATTTTCAATACTGTGCTCACTAATACACAGTACTGCTATACTGTACTGCAGTCCAAAATTTATCTATGTAAAAATGGACTGTATAAAAATTTTTCTTATTTCTTGAAGCCCTTTTGCCCTTAATTTCCTACTTGGTGTGCTTGATTTTTCTATAGTGGTTTTAAATCTTATTCTTGCTATCTTCTCCGTAATGACGGTTTTTCGCAGTATATTCTCCATACTGCTTATCATATAACAGTACTGTCATACCTTTGACCTTTTGGGTCGACCTTTGACTTTTTTGGTCAAACTTTGACTTTTCTGGTCAAATTTTGACCAACATAAAATCATAGAATTTTCTTCCCTTTTTGCTCAAAAGGTCACATGCATGACTAAGCAACTTACTTATTGAGTCTCATAGCTAATTAAATGAGAACTCAAACGTTTTTTGATAAAATTAAGAATTTCACATTGATATTCATAACTTTCATAAAATATTACATAAACACATAGTACGGATTTAAATTTCTTTACATATAAGGAAATCATGAGTCCTTAGAAATTTTCAGTTATTACAACTATCACATAATAACTAAAAAATTTAAAGAAATTATTATATTAAGTTCAAAAGGTTTTAGTTTTTAAGGGTTTAATAAGAATACGGAGGAAAATTTTTTACTTAGTGCAATCATTTACATAAAATTTCATGTTAATTAACATGGATTTGAAACATGATTAAATATAATAAATTAAAAAAATATATTTCATCAATTTCAATGTCAGTGATCAAAACTGTCAAAATTCAAAAGTTTAGGACTAATTTATTAAAATCAAAAGTTCAGTGACCAAAGTGACAAATTATACACAATTCAGGGACTAAATAAACAAATTACCCTACTACTAATTATCATCACACCTTGCAAGTCAATTACTGATTCAAATATCAATTTTGAAGACTTGCACCACTGAGAACCCAAACAGGGTGGTAGGCTCACTCATCCATATGTCGGAAGTCCTAAATTCGAGTTAAAGGACTCGTTCTGCTTTATACATATGTTACTCTTAATTACCAGTTAAAAGACATTAATAGACATAGTGATAATTAGTATTTTCATTTATTAGGGACTTTAACTCTATTTTAATTATTATTTTTGTACGTATAATAGTTTGAGCCACATTACATAATTCTTTTTAGTCTTTTTTTTTTAATTAGGTTCCCACTTAGCGCTCGCTTTGTATATAGCTAATTTTCATACACTTCTTTTAAATAAATAAATAAAACAAAGAAGAATCACTGGCGTGCTAATTTGTTTAAACTCATGCATTAAAACATGCACAGAAAAGCCCTCGAATCTTCACGAGAGATGCCACGTCAAGGTCGGACTTGAGTACATAAAAGACATTTATCTAATTAAGATTTTGATATTTGCTACTAATTAATTAGAACATGAAATCTATTGTACGGACGTCAAGATGGTCTTCTCGGCTGCCCACGAGCATTTGCCTTAATCAAGTTAAATTCTATCCGACTCAAGAAACTATACTTTTCTGATTCTCAGGATTGTCTCTCACACTCACACTTGAAAGAGTTGAGTTAAAAGAAGATCTATGCAAACAGGAGTTGGTAGTTACTAGTTGTAGTGGTGGACAAGTTTCTTTTCATATGGTTGTCTCATCAGAGTGTAGGTCAACACTTAGCAGGAATCCATTAGCCAAGACGATGTGGAACTTAACCAGGAGAGCAAGATACGCGAGTACTTAATAGAATCCCGAGAATCATAGGAATACTCTTGGGAAGAATTTCTCATTCAAATTCAAACAGAAGATAAAAAGATACTCCGAGATCAGTTTAATTAAAGATAATTCTAGTAAAATAAATTGTTCAAAATTATTTATTTATGTGTATTTATCTAATACAAACATACATATAGGTGGCTACACCAACCACAAAAACCATAAAATCCTCATTTTCGAACTCAAGCATTCTGTGTATGTCTACGTAGCTCTTAAAATTAACGATAATCAAACCAATTCTTGTAGTCTTACTTACTTTCTTCACTTTCATACACAAAAGTTTGACATCAGTGGCTTACTAAGGACCAAGTCCAACCAGTTCGATAAATTTTTACCATCGACACATTTACTGGTGAGGATTCAGTGAGATTGCTCCCCTTTCAACCCATGCATTAACCTGAAATTAACAACAGAGTTAGACGTAGATTAATTGCATAGTTAGTACGTATGTACAAGGGATATCTACACATCACGATGATTATTAAAAACTCTAATGATCCAAATTAGTGGAAGCCATAATTAAACAAAGAAGGAAAAAAATGAAATAAAAACAATGAGCGTGCACTACAGCTACAGCACAACAGAGAATCAAACATACGCCTTTTGGCATCTGACTTTTCTTTTTCCTCGAAGGCTTTTTTGTTGTCGAATTTGTTTATATAAATAATAGAATTAAAATATTATATTTTCTCCAGTGGTAGGCGGCTGAGCAGTTAATTGGGGAGAGGGGGGCGGGGGGGAGTTCCCCAGTCGGAGGAGCCAACCACGTTATGTGCTTTTTCGCTGGTAATGGTGAGAGATTGTGGGAGATTGTGCACTACTTTGCCACTTTCAAAGTGTTTTAATTTTAATTTTAATTTTTTTTTAAGGTGGAATTTCAGCGCTTTGAAGCTCTCATTGCCTGCTTTGTTTTGACCTTATTAGGTCTAAAGAGAGACTATAAATGACTTAATTTTGTGACAAAGACAAGTGGTATGGCCTTACAAGAATTTGGTGGCTTCGTACGTGGTTTGACTTGACTTTTGGAATTATTGACCATGATTTTATTTTATTTTATTTTTTTAGTTCCCCAGCAAATGGTTGCAATTAAATATAGGATTCGGATCTATTATAAGTAATCATGGGTGTGTGCTGTAATTGGTATAAAATTTATTCCTAGAAAACAATAGGCAAATAATAGTAGAAATATCACTAAAGCCTAGTTTGTGCAGGGATGCATGTGCCTAGCGAAAAATTATAGGATTCTAATTATGAGCCTTTTGAACGCAAAAAAGAACGAAGAGTGATCTTACGTATCTTTCATTTATATATATATATATATATATATTTTTTGCAATTCTTGTACTTAATCTTCAAAATACTATTTAATAATATTAAGTGGTTTACTTAGTGCAGAATGGGGTTTTTAGTATGATTGTATCAATCTAGTTGAGAAATGCTAATCTCCTCTTATGGTAGTTGCTTTCTTTCTAATAATCATTTTGTTGATAATTCTGAGGCTGAGTTTAAGAATCATTTCTAAGACTATTATTGATGTGACTGTTGTGCCCCTCTTGATCCAGGAGATTTCTTCAGCCTCAAAAACTACTTCTAGTTCATTGAAAGTAATCAACAAGGAGGTTTTGGAGCTATAGCTCACAGTTTTTTTCTTTCTTTTAATAATTGACCTGATTAAGTCAGCACCCCTCTACCACCCTTTCCATTTTTCTATTCGAATGAATTTCTATTAGAGTAAAAGGAAATAATATCTACATAAAAAGAAGCTAAAGCAGGGACAAATGTGCACGTAAGAGTCCAAAATAGAAAATGTTCAAACATAAACAAGAAATGAAAGACATCCGATATTTAGGATTCTGTATTGATGGGAGATGATCACAAAAGCAAAAGTCAAAACTTTAACCTTGTTCGCATCTCCAAATATACCTCGTTAAATACTCTTTAGCCAAAACTCATTGGGAAAAGAGACAAAGGAAAAAAAAAATGCATATTTACCAAGAATGCCGTAATTTGGTAATCCTGTGAGGTTATGTTGAACCTCTCTAGTGCAAAAATATGGGTATTTGAACCACCTATCTGAGTTGCTCAAATGAATATCGTGTGACCCCAGCTTATCTGCCACAGTGTTCCTTCGTGAAATATGTGTGTGCTTTGTAATTGATTGTGCCAAGATAGTTGAGAGCATTCATCCACTTAGTCCTATATTTCCAAGGAACGGAAAGACTTTTCTTCGGAAAAAGATCAATAATATAAATGAAGTCGCTTTAGAACCAGAGAATACGATTTAGCATTAACCATAGCAGTGATTATCCCTATCAATTTTGCCTTGAGTGCATAAGCGATCCCAACAGAACTGGAAAAACACCACTTGCAAAAACCAGGGTAGGTGCAAAACATACATTAACAAACAGCTGGACCCAGAGAGCCATTAGCAGAAATAATGTTGTCTAAACATTACTGAGGCCAACTTAATGTTGTTCGCGAGAAAAATAATGTTGGTACGATTATAGAGGCCAATTTAACAAAGTATCTTGAAAATCCAAGAAAAAAAAAAAAAAAAAAGGAATTGCTAAACGTGGAGATTTAATGAAGGTTTACAATTATAGAAATGCTCTTAAGGAAATAGAGATAATTATCTCAAGATCTTAGGATAAACAGATGGAGCTTTATATTTTCAGAAGGATGTAACTATGAGTTAATTTCAATAATAACACCTGCGAAAAAAATTATTTTAAATTTAACATCATTTTTTGAGACTTTCGTATATCAAGCACTATCACATCATATTTTGTGGGTCTCACAGTTTACACTACTACATTTACCCTCGACAGAAACCATATATGAATTTTTGATCAATATTATAATTACTTAATGATAATTATCAGAATTACTCTATGAGTCATAACATAAATTACCATGCGTAATTATCATAATTACAATGTAGAGACCCGATTTGTTGACAAAGTATTTTTTTCCTTAAACTACCAAATAAATGTTTTCTTTCTCCTTTTTGTGACTGGATTCAGTACTATATATATTATCAATAAATTATAATGGTGGTTTGATGCTACCAACCACTATTATAATTCTTTGTGCCTAATAATTATTTAGTTACTACCAAAGCTTCTTTGATATCATGTATCCTCTCTTTTCATTTACATAAAAAAAAAACAGTTGTTTACTCTCTGCAATTAAATTTTCACAAATATTAACGGCCAAATTATGATCCAATCGATTTGGCCTAAAAGATTTACTTTCAGATGTTACACAAGTACAAATTCTATAGAAATCCTTCAGTTAGTCCTTGCGTCAAAGTTTGTCGCATGACTTTCACATGAAGGTGATCCTGAAATAATCCTTCTTTTTGGACCATTTTCTAAAACAACTAAAATATAATTTTAAAATTTTAAAATTTTAAAATTTAAAAGTTAGATAAAAACCTAAAGGAACCCTACTGAATTTATTTATTTTTTTTAAAGCCCATTTCTATGAAAAACTTAAAGCAGTAGGGAAAATCCAACCAAGGATTAGTTTGTGGTGGTCGTGGGGTCTATGACCCTGACAAAAAGTAAGCTTTTAGTCACAAGTACATTTTTTATAATACTTTTAGTCACAAAATTTTGTGTGACTAAATGTCACTTTTAGTCATAATTTTAGCACACAACCTTATCACTGATATACAATTAGTCACAAACTTTTTTCGTAACTAAAACTTTTAGCCTCGAAGTTCTTAGCCATGTAAAAAGATTTAATCACGCCATGACTAACCTTATGTTGAAAAGTTTTAGTCATACAAAACTTTGTGACTAATTGCATATCAATCACAACTTTGTGATTAAAAGTGACATTTAGTCACATCAAAAATGTTGCGACTAAAAGTGTTATCTACAAAAAAAAAAAAAAAACATTATGACTAAAAGCTCTTTTTTTTTTTTTTTTTTTCCATAATGGATGGAAAACTCGGGAAGGACTAAGGAGAGGGCCGCACGGAGGAGATTTAGGGAGTTTGGGGATAGTGAAGGCTGCACGATGACAAGCTTGGGAAGGGGAGGGGCGGCCTTGATCTGCCGCCTTTTTTCTATATAAGTTTTTTTTTTTAATGGCTAAAAAAAAAAAGGTGAATAATTTCAAAATCAGCCTATGTAATGGTTGCTTCTCATGTTTTTGCCCATTTTTAGACTGAAGCTCTAACGGTAGGTTAACTGGAACTCAGATTGTTGTCAAGTTCAGGGTAGTTTATTACCGAAAAGTACATGTATAACTAAAAGTTATAGTACTTGTTTATATAATATTGTATATCAATAAAATGAATATATTATAATATAAGTTCGGATCTACGCCTTAATTATTATATTCAAATAAAATATGTGTTTGGATTGTAATTTTTGTTTGAATAGTCATTCCAATATGTTTTTGCATCTCCCATTTAATCAGGAAATTCTACCGTGTGTTTGGATTATTTACGTTTGAATGTGTTTCAATATATATCTGAACAGTCAAGTTGAATGAGACATTTAAATAAAACTGGGGAGAAATTGGGACTGAGACTATAATTTAAGGACTATTTATGAAAAAAGAAATCCTACAATATTTTTTAGAGAGAATTTATGGTAGAGCTCATTTAAGAAACACTATAAGTAGTTACTCATCCAAAGTCCATTATTGAATTGTTTTTAAAATCTACGGCTGTAATTTTGTACAAATTTGAGATTGACTACACCATATTTCCTCTTTCTTTTCCCTTAAAAAAAAGAAAAGAAAAGAAAACTCTCTCTCTCCCCCCCCCTCTCTTCTCTCTCTAGTGGGTGGAAGGTCGCCAGGGAGAGGCGATTTCATTGTCCTCAAATAGTGGAAGCTTGCCAAAAAGGGGGCCGTCATTGTGGCTTTCGAGGGCGGGGGACCCAAATTTGCCGGGGCCTAGGTCGCTTCGGGGGTGAGGGGGCTCGAGCCTAGCATTACGAGTGAGGTTGGGGGGGTCGGGGCCTTGTCACATCTGGGTGGGGGGGCCCAAGCCCAACGTCGGGGATGGGTAGAGGGGTCGGGGCTTGGGTCACGCCGAGGGTGGGAAGGCACAAGCTCTGCGTTGAGGGTAGGTCTTGGGTGGGGGGGGGGGGCAGGGCCTAGGTCCCATCGGGGGTGGGGTGGGGGGGGCCCAAGGCCTAGATCGGCCTCGAGGGTTGGGGCGTTGGTGTTTGGGGGGCACCTAGACTCGTCGATGTCTCGGGGGCAAATCTAGTCGGTCGCCAATTTTGGCGGGGAAGTCATCGGCGTTAGGGAAGGGGTGGGTTTTTTTTTTAATTTTTAATTATTAATCTATACTAATATAATATAAGGTGTATGATAATTATGATATACAAATAATATCTGAACTATTCAATTACATCTTAACGCTTTAAAAATGAGTCATGTCAATAGGATATAAAATTAGGGGTTTTGCCGTAGATTCTCCCAACTTTTTAACTACCCATTCTTTTTAGAATAAAGAAGATCGGTTGTGATTTCTTTTTTTAATATAAAGAGAAAGGACATGAATTACACCAACTCCTAGGAAGGGTCAAACCTATTTATAAACTATATTCCACTAAGAATTAATATTAGAGGTCAAAGTAGGCCTTAAAAAATGTTTGGAGTTAACATTAATTAATTCTCGCAATTAATATTAAACTTTATTCCACTAAGAATTAATATTAATTAATTCCCGCAACTAATAAAAATATGTTTTCATGAAATATTTCGGCTAATAAAGAATTATCGCTTACCAACCACAAAACTTTTTACTAGTTTGTGGTTTAGACAGTTGTTTTGGTACTAATCATTCTCCAAAACGCACGAGCGCCAGTTTAAAAAAACTGGTGGGCTCCAAAGGTGCAAACATAGTTTGATTTTTGTTTGCGTCTAATAGATATTAATCACTTCAAACAGTTCAACAAAGGAAAAAAAAAAAAAAAAAGATCCAGTTTATATAGAGGAAGATAATTTTGAGAAGTATATGATAATTTGAAGGTTCTGGGTAGTAAATTATTGGTCTGGCTTAGGTAAGGATTTACTTTAGTCATTAAAAAAAAAAAAAAACAAACAAAGAAAGAAAAGAAAACGCAACATGAGAGAGCCCTAGAACACTAGGGTTAGAGATTTAACAGATGAAGACTTTTCGGAGGACTTTGAAGCCGATGATAAACTTAGTAATTTAATGCTTGCTCAAAAAGAAATGGAAATTGTCGTTTCGGATTCTTGAAAAGATTAGCAAAGCCAGATGTTTTGAGAGGAAAATTGAACAAAAGACCCTGAAATAAAGAAAGACCTCTTATAAGCTTGGAGTTCATAGGTGAAAGGATTTTAAATTAATAATATCTTAATGATTTTTCTTTGATTCCTTCTTTCTTGTTATGTTTGCTTTCGATTTTTTTTTTCTTTTTTTGTTTTCTTTTTCTGTCTTCTTCGTTTTAGGCCTTTAAGTTCGTTTTCTTCTATTTTCTGATAACATTTTTCTTATTAAAAGAGAGAGAGAGAGAGAGAGAGAGATTGGTCCGGCATGGGGTGCCTACCTATTAATTATGTTTTCTAAGGGTCCGTTTGGTGAATGAGTTTGAGTTGAAAAAATACAGTTTGAGTCAAAAATTTTTGTTGACTTTTCAGAAAAAACAAAAACTTTTTCGAAAAAAGACAAAAACTGAAATGAAAAAGTACAGTTTGAGTTAAATTGCCAAATAAGGCCTAAGTCAACAATGATACACTTGTTGTCTCTTGTCTAAGTTCATAAAAATAAAAATAAAAAATTTGGTTAAGCGATCTCCACAAACAAGAAAGTACGATGATTTAGTATGGATCAAGAAGTTCTTACATGTACATTCATGGTAAAAATTAACAGAGTCCAAGTTGTGAAGTTCAAAAACCAAAAAAAAAAACAAAACAAAACAAAACAAAAAAAAGAAAGAAAGAAAGAAAGAAAAAGAAAAGTTGTCAAGTTCTGCCAAAAGGACTTAAACAGTCCCGCACATGAATTTCTATGTGTGTCGCTAATGCAATTAGTCACAAACCTTTTTCATAATTAAAACTTTTAGCATCGAAGTTTTTAGTCATGTAACAAGTTTTAATTTTGCCATGACTAACCTTATGTTGAAAAGTTTTAGTCATAACAAAATCTTGTGACTAAATGTATATCAGTCACAACCTTGTGATTAAAAGTGACATTTAGTCGCATCAAAATGTTATGACTAAAAGTGTTATATAAAAAAAAAAATCATTTTGACTAAAAGCTCTTTTTTTTTTTTTCTTAATGGACGGAAAACTCGGGAAGGACTAAGGAGAGGGCCGCACGAAGGAGATTTAGGGAGTCTGGGGATGAGGCATATCAAGCTCGGGGAAGGGGACAGTGAAGGCTGCACGATGACAAGCTTGGGAAGGGAAGGGGCGGCCTTGATCTGCCGCCTTTTTTCTAGGTAATTTTTTTTTTTAATAGCTAAAAAAAAAGTAAATAAATATCGAAATCAGCCTATGTAATGGTTGTTTCTCATGTTTTTGCCCATTTTTAGACTGAAGCCCTAACGATGGGTTAACTGGAACTAAGATTGTTGTAAGGTTCAGGGTAATTTATTACCGAAAAGTAAATGTATAACTAAAAATTATAGTGATCATTTATTTAATATTGTATATCAATAAAATGAATATATTATAATATATGTTTGGATCTACGCTTTAACTATTGTATTCAAATAAAATATGTGTTTGGATTGTAATTTATTTTTGAATAGTCATTCCAATATGTTTTTGGATCTCTCATTTAATCAATGAATTCTACCATGTGTATGGATTATTTACATTTGAATGCATTTCAATATATATCTGAATAGTCAACTTGAATGAGACATCCAAATAAAACTAGGGAGAAATTGGGACTGAGACTATAATTTAAGGACTATTAATGAAAACAAAAACAAACAAACAAAATCCTACAATACGTTTTAGGGAGAATCTGTGGTAAAGCTCATTTAAGAAACACTATTAGTTGTTACTTATCCAAAGGCTATTATTATTTTTTTAATAATATCCAAAGGCTATTATTGAATTGCTTTTAAAATTCTAAGGCTGTAATTTTGTATAAATTTGAGATTGAGTACACCAAATTTCCTCTTTCTTTTCCTTCAAAAAAAAAAAAATCTCTCTCTCCCCCCTTCTCTCTTTTCTCGCTTGTGGGTGGAAGTTCGCCAAGGGGAGACGATTTTGCAGTCCCCAAACAGTGGAAGCTCACCAGAGAGGGGCCATCGTCGGGGTTTCACGGGGCGAAGGGCCCAGATTTGGTAAGGCTTGGGTCGCGTCTGGGGTGGGGGGACCCGACCGATGCAACGCGACCCGAGCCCAGTGTCGGGGGTGAGGTGGGGGGGTTGAGGCCTGGGTCTCGTTGTGGGTGAGGTGGCAAGAGCCCAGCATCGGGGGTGGTGTTGGGGGGGGGGCCAGGGCCTGGGGTTGCGTTGTGGGTAGGGGGCCCAAGCCCAGCATTGGGGGTGGGGTGGGGGACCGGGGCATGGGTCTTGTCGAGGGGGGGCCCGAGCCCTGCATCGGCGGTGGGGTGGGGGGGCCACGGCATGAATTACACCAACTCCTAGGAAAGGTCAAACCTATGTATAAACTATATTCCACTAAGAATTAATATTAGAGGTCAAAGGAGGCCTTAAAAAAATGTTTGGAGTTAACATTAATTAATTCGCACAATTAATATTAAATTATAAAACTATACTCCACTAAGAATTAATATTAATTAATTCTCTCAGCTAATAAAAAAAATGTTTTCATGAAATTTTTCGGCTAATAAAAGAATATCGCTTTCCAACCACAAAACCTTTTATTAGTTAGTGGTTTAGATAGTTGTTTTGGTACTAATCATTATTCAAAACGCACGAGCGCCAGTTTTAAAATACTGGTGGGCTCCAAAGGTGCAACATAGTTTGATTTTCGTTTGCGTCTACTAGATATTGATGAATTAAAACAATTCAACAAAGAAAAAAAAAAGATCCAATTTATATGGAGGAAGATAACTTGGAGAACTATGATAATTTGAAGGTTAAGGGTAGTAAATTATTGGTCTGGCTTAAGTAGTTGGTGAAGGATTTACTTTAGTCATTAAAAAAAAAAAAAAAAAAAAAGGCAACATGAGAGAGCCCTAGAACACTAGGGTTAGAGATTAACAGATGAAGACTTTTCAGAGGACTTTAAAGCCGATGGTGAACTTAGTAATTTAATGCTTGCTCAAAAAGATATGGAAATTGTCATTTTGGATTCTTGAAAAGATTAGCGAAGTTAGATATATTGAGAAGAAAATTGAACAAAAGACCCTGAAATAAAGAAAAACCTCTTATAAGCTTGAAGTTCGTAGGTGAAAGGATTTTAAATTAAGAATATCTTAATAATTTTACTTTGATTCCTTCTTTCTTGTTATGTATGCTTTTGATTGCTTTTCTTTTTTTCTTTTTTTTCCTTTTTTGTCTTCTTTGTTTTAGGCTTTTAAGTTCATTTTCTTCTATTTTCTAATAACATTTTTCATATTAAAAAAAAAAAGAGGGAGAGAGAGAGAGAGAGAGATTGGTCCGGCTTGGAGTGCCTACCTAAGACTTATGTTTTCTAAGTCAACAATGATATACTTGTTGTCTCCTGTCTAAGTTCATAAAAATAAAAATAAAAAATTAGTAGGTTAAGCGATCTCCACAAACAAGAAAGTACGAAGATTTAGTATGGAACAAGAAATTCCTACATGTACATTCGTGGTAAAAATTAACAGAATCCAAGTAGGGAAGTTCCAATAAAACAAAAACAAAAACAAAAACAAAAAAAAACAAAGAAAGAAAGAAAAAGAAAAGTTGTCAAGTTCTGCCAAAAGGACTTAAACAGTCATGTACATGAATCTCTATGTGTGTTGCTAATTCAATAAGGTCAATTCAGTTAATCTGTCCCATAAACTTGCATCCGTTGAATATTGCAAGTTTAACTTCTCCAAGAGCACTCGGATATTTATTTTCTCGCATCTTCCCACTCAAATTTGTCAAAGACTTCTGGTTAATAGAAATCAAAGAAATAATAATTACATTTCAATAAACCCTTCAAAGTTTCTCAAAAGAAGGAATTTCTCAGTATGATGATGATCACTTTGGGAATATTCTTTAACCATTGCCTTTGATCTGGCGGCTAAACAATCATTCAAACCTTTTGAAAAAATTAGCAAATTAATGCCATAAACAAAAAAACAATTCAAACTTACAGGGAAGGACAGTTGTTCTTCACTTGATTACATATGTCGACCAAAGAAACTCTAAGCTTAAGTACCGGCCATCAAACATTTAATATTAAACAACAATACTATGCACTATCAGTGGACACTACAGAGAGAATCCCATCTCTTCCTTGGTGCATTTCGGTGGTGGAGAGGCCAGCTTAGTTCTCTTTTTTATTTATATTAAACAAATAAAGTTTGGCTTAACTTCACTTTCTATCTGTCAAAAAACAGATTAATTAGTACTTAGTAACCGCCATTGTCAACAACCATTAAGAAATTATTTCACACTTTGGCCACCATGAAAGGTCAGTACCGTGTAGTTTTGGGCTAGTCTTTCAAGCTTGAATGGCTTGAGTATATCTAAAAGTGATCAAGTAGTTGTTTCATGCATGCATACACACACACACACACACACACATATATATAGGGAGAGAGAGAGAGACAAGCATGAAAAGAAACTAAGCTACCAACAAATTAAAGAAACTGTTTTTGAAAAAGTACTGCACACTAAAATGGAACTAGCAAATCATTAGGGAGGATCTTAATTTCTAATTATGAGAGAGACATATAGTCTTGTGATTTGCGGGCCCACCGAAAGTTTATAACATACAAACCGTCCAAATTTGAAATTGACTCTGTCCACATACTTTATTAGTTAATGGAATAATGTTAGGATCATAATAGGGCAACCTTCGGTTACATTATAAATACGGAGTGATCACAAAAAAACTTCATCACCAAGCCTTGTGTTTTCTTCTAATTATCTTCTACTTTGCCTTTCTATATTCTTCTAGTGTTGTATAAACAGGACTCAACTATATATAATTGTAGTCTATATAGCTCAATCGCCTTCTCCATTTCTTCGCATGGAAAGATTTCAATATTCATTCTTATGCAAGTGTGCTTGTGTTCTAACGTTTTTTGCATGTCATCAAGTTTTTTTCATCCAGGCCAGGCAATTGCGGCAAATTGTGAATAAAGAAGAAAGCTTCGATGGTATTAATGCCTCACCATCAAGACCTATCTCCGGCGATTCAACAAACGCTTTTCGACCTGTACCTACGACACCACCAAGACCAATCTCCGGCGGCCAATATTATTCCACAAACGCTTTTCGACCTGCACCCACAAGACCGGGTAAAAGCCTCGGAGGTGGCCATTCTTTTGCAAATGAGAATAATGAACTTGTGGAACAAGCTGTAAATAGCAGCCCAAATGGCGACCGACATTTCGTTACACGAGACACAGAAGATATCCGTCCCACAGCTCCTGGCCACAGTCCTGGTGTTGGCCATGCTATCAGGAAGGATGCAGAACCAAATGCATAGACGAAGCACGTGTGTATATGTAGCTTTATGTATTTATATTTATATATGGAATCGTACTGTTGTTATGGGTTGGCACCTGTACATGAGAATAAGCAACCCCTAAGCAAGTCCATTCATAACCATATATATATAAATATATATATATATATCTATATATTATGAGGTTTAAGTTTATATGCTTCCATTCGTTGTCTCTGTTCAAGAAATTGCTATATATAGTACAGTGTGTGTTTATGTATCACTAGTTGCTAAAATATGTAATTTCTGGTGCAAAATAAATAAATCATGAATTTCTTAGGCACAACGTGCATGGATACTACATACCACACACATCAAGACAATCATTATTACTATTACTATTACTATTACTATTATATTATTAGTATTACTATGAGACGGACCATTTGCTGTGTTGTTTGTGACGGTCATTAGTTTCTATAAGAAAAAAGAATAAACTATGTTATTTTACATCGTTTAAAAATATATATGTGATGGTTCATAAGTAATTAAGAGGCCATATTTTAATAATATAAGGTCTTTTGGGTAAAACATAATAGCAAAATCGTGTGAGCTAAGACTTAATTCAAACAATCTTCTATTAAAGGAAGACATGAATAGTAACATTTAGGATCTCCAAAAACATTACAAAACTAGTCAATAATCTTAGTGGGAAAGTGATTTTTTGTTGTAATTATTTTACTCGTGTCTTTAATTAAATAAGTTGGATGACTCGGTGTGTGAGATAAAATAACTGAAAGGTTCCAACAAATTTAATTGGTTGTTTTAATAATTCTTGATTCTAATTGTCTCTGTCTTTTTTTTTTTTTTTTTGTTTATTAAAAGAGAGATTTACGAAAAAGACATTACTGTCAACAAAATTTAGAAATGAAAAGATGACCGAAGATTCGCAAAAGCTTTCCCTTAGGAGTAAACTGTCATCTCATGCTTTGTTCAAACAATTAAAAGTACTGTTTCAATTATTTAAGGCACTTTAAGCTTTTCTTTTAGCATCTCACACTTCATGCCGCGGAGAAAACAGAAATCCGGCCCACGGGATGATTCTGTCAAAGATGAAATTGCTGATGTTGATTGAAGTTGTTGAAGTTTGATTTATGAATAATATTGATATACAAAAAATATATATATGTGTTTTGTCACGTAAAAAATGTGTGTGTTTTTACTATAAAAAAAAAAAGAATTATGTATAATATTGATCAAAATATCGACATTGATGGATATTTAAGAATAAAAATAATAATAAGTAAAAACTAAATGTTTTGAAAACAAAAAATAAAAACCTTAAATTGTTGAAGGGCAGATTAAGCATGCTTTTGTTTCTATTTATTTATTCAATGAAGCCAGAGTTACAATAAAGAAATATCTGACACCTTATTATGTGAATCACTTGTAGTAAAGTGCAAAGAAGAGTTTTGGGAGTCTGCAAAAGATTTTAGGTTTTTAGCACACGTGCTAGCTCTTGAATTTCTCATCATTTAGTATTTTTGTTCCGTCCTTGAATCCGCAAATAATAACAGTTAATTTCAAATGTCAACGAATTAATTTTGGACATAGTTCTTATAATTTATTGACTCCCGTGCCCTTGAACTTCTCTTAATTGGGTACTTTTATGCTGAAAAATGTTTTTCTATACAATGACTATATAATTTTTTTATATATTCATTGTAACATTTATTTTAATGACTAATTATTATTATAATGATTGTTTTTCACATACCATATAACTGATATTTGCTATTGTCCTTTTTTCTTTATTTAATAAATCAAATAAAATTGGTCTTTTTTTCCTTCTATAAAAGATTTGCTTAGTCTAATATTTTTTTAGAGATTTTTTCTTTCCTTTTTTAACAGTTATTTATTTTTATTTTCAATTCTTTATGAAAGGGTAATGTGGTCTTTATACACATCAATTTAGACATTTACATTAATAAAATGAAATTTTGACATTTTTTAAATCATAGCCTCTAATTTAGATATTAATCTAAAAAACCATGAAAGCTAACGGGTTGGCTGGCCCGACTCGATGAGCAAGAAATTGAAAGGGTATCTAATTTACTAGGTAAATAAAAGGGAAATTATAAATAGTAAGGCTTTAAAATATTTGAATTAAACATCAAATTTGTTAGGTAAATGAAAATGTAAATAGAAAATTTACTAGGTAAATAATGAATTTACAAACCATTAATTAGTCATTTACTAATAAATTTGTTATTTACTACTATTTACTCCAAACACTTTTAAAAATTATTTTTTGAAAAGTACTACTGTTTAATTCTTTCTCCCAAATCGAAATGGTCCAAATGTTTTAATCGGGCTCAACACCGGGTCAAAGATGTGGTTAATGTGCATGCTTACCCGATCCATATTTAAGATCTAGGAGCTAATTGAAACTTTTTTAAAAATTTATTAACATATTCAAAATTGGAAGTGCCATATCGTGATTAAAATAATATGGGAAGAAGTGTTAAATAAATAAATAAAACGTAATAAGGTTTATAATTCTTTTTTAAAATTGAGATTCAATATCTTTCCAACCTGAATATTCAGTTTATTTTTTTAGTCTCTAAATTATACGCATCATGTCATTTTGATCCCTTTGTTTTTAATTTTATAAGGTGGTCCCTGAATTTTTAATCACCAATAGTTTTGGTCTCAGAAATTGAAATTGATGAAACAGTTTTCTTATTTAGTATATATAATCATGTTTCAATTCTATGTTAACATGAAATTTTACAACCTTTCAAAAAAAATTTTACAAAAATGATTTAAATATAAAAATTTTCTTTTTCTTAGTTAAAAAAAGCTTTAGGGATCAAAACTAATAATTTCTTTAAAATTTTTAGTTATCATGCAATATGAATGTGATTATCTATGTTAATTTTAGAAATCAACCGTCAAAGTGTTAGGGATCAAAACTGAATAATAAGAGTGAGTTTGGATGTCAAACTCAAACTCATAGATTTAAACTCAATTTTTGTTTTTTTCTAAAAAAATTTTTTGTCTTTTCTGAAAAAAGTCAACAAAAATTACTATTGAAATTTAAAAATCTTAACTCAAACTCATACACCAAATAGGCCCTAAGTAATTAATAAATAAATAAATAAAAGTTCACAGATTAATTAATTAAAATTAGAAGTTTAAAAAGTGAATTGATAAAATATTCATAACTCAGGGATCAACTAGACAAACTACCTTTCAGTCAATTTTGTAAAGGTTACAATTAGCATAAAAAGTCTTCATTAATCCTTAATAATGGAAAATGTGGCTAGGGTAATCCTTTGTCTACAAAAAAAAGAAATATTTTTCAACTTTTTTTTTTTTGTAACTTTATTAAGTGGTTCTCAAGTTGTTGGCATTATATTTTAAATTTTTAAAGGGGCCATGTGTAATAGCAGTTATTCCCCTTCTTCTTTTGTTTGGGAGAAGAAAAAAAAACGAATAACAAAAAGAGTGGAGACCTTGATTCAAGATTGATCTAGCTCGACATGTGGGAATGGAAGGTTAAGCTTGAGATTCAAAATCTTTAAGTTTCTCTTTCAAATTAATAAAATAAGTATCCAAAAATCCCATACTTTTAAATAATAATAATATTAATAACAACAAACGGATCTCCCACAAGTTTTCATTTTATTGGGACGTTTTGATAGCCCTATAATTTGTCGCTTTCTCTTAACTCAATAAAGTGAAAATAGTAATTGCACATCCACGTGGTAACTGAAAATTCTGTCTCCTCAGAATTACTGTGCACTCCACACACATACACACATATACAGATATATACACACACATAAAACACACACACACACACACACACACACACACACACACACATGTAAACAAAAGCTAATTTCACGGTACCTTGATACTGATTGAGAGCTCAAAAGAACTTACATGTGGTGGGATGCATGTTCCTCATGCTCTGGAACCACTCGTTCACGCATGTACAACTCTGGCGAAATTAATTAATTTAATTAAAAAGTTTTCAATTTAGATTCTTAACCATAAAAAACAGAATGACAGCCTTACTAAACTACTTTTACAACTCATCAGATCAAAATATAGTTCCTTTTGTTTAACCTAATGAGTAGTGCGATATCTGGTCGTTAATTAACCCATGATACCTTTTCAATAAAAGCCTTCAATTGGCTTGTATTAAAGAGTATCAGCCGCAAAACTAAAAGGGCTACTGAATCATTGATTTTATATACATATATATATATATATATATTTATATTCTACATATATAGCGGCCTAGGTACCTAGATATTCTTTGAAGGGAGTGCATGCCAGAAGATTGCATGTGTGTGTGTGTATACCTTTGTCTTCTAACTTTTCTTTTTAATTGGTCAGTCATCGAACAGCCTAATGCCTTGCTGCAAGCTGTGGAACGACAAAGGGAATCGCACGAGTAAATTATAAATTTGCACATTAACTAGGTACTTTGTAATGCTTAAGCCAAAAAAAAAAAAAAAAAAAAAGGTACTTTGTAATGAATAAAGATACACTCCATGTGAAGTTCTTCTCACTGTCGTTTACAGTTGTTGATTTCATATTTTACTATAGATACCTCTTTTTTCAAAAAATAAAAATAAAAATTGAGGACCAGTTTGGAACAATAATTGGAGTTGGAGTTTTATACGTTGGGAATCAACTGCATGTTTAGTTGAAATGTAAAAATTAAAAATTAATTGTGAACATAAAATTTTGAAATATTTTTTGGAAAAAAATATGCAATATGTCATTCTATGCAACTTTATAAAAAAAATCATCTTATTTCGACTTGAAATAAGAAAATTATAGACTTTTGTATTTTGAGTTTTTTGATAATAAAAAAGAGAGAAATGGAGATGTAGATTTGAGATTTTGGGAGTTAAAGTTGGAAAATTTCAAACAAAACTAATATTCCAAACAGTCCCTTAATCTTTCAGTTAGGAATGTTGTATAACAAGTGGCCAATATACTAATTTAGTTCATCCAAGGAGTTTTTTCCACTTTTTTTTTTTAATATATGCTTGAAAGAAGATTTCTTATAACATACACTATAGCTAATTAAAATATTAGTCAATTTTAGAGACTAAATATTTTCTTTTTAGTATACAACTTAACGATTCTTTTTTTTTTTTTTTTTTGACATGTTAAATTGGCCTAGTGACTAAATATTTTCTTTTCAATATACAATTTAACGATTTTTTTTTTCGGTCCTGTTGTTATAGGTCTCACCAAACCTTAAGTCGAATTTAAGAAATATAGAAGTGTGCGGGGGGTGTGATTTTGTACTTTACATGTCTAGGTTTTTTACAAAATGAATAGTGGGAGAAGTTAGGCCAAAAGATCATACCTGCAACAGTGGACAAGAACTTTATTATTTTTTTTTTTTCAAAGGTATGAGAGTATTATTATATATGTATGGCAAAGGGATCTTCGGTCAGGGAGGTCCGGATAGTCCAAAAACACCAAAGCACCCAACTTTTTTTTTCCCCTGTTTTTTTAATTTTTTGGCTGCGACTACAAAGTACCAACTTGGTTTTTTTTTTTTTTTTTTAAAGCTTTAGAAAAATGATTAAAAACTATTATACATGTATATAATCAAGTGTTAAACAGCATTACCACACCGTCTGATGTGGCCTCCTATGTGGCTGCTCACTTGGATGTTAGTGTAGCAATGTTTTTAATTTTTTTAATTCTACTGGGACGAACAAATTAATTTTACAAAATTTTGCTTCATCTTGTTTCTTATCTCTTCAAAGTTCAAACCCAGATCTGTCTTTTTTACAAATATAAAAATAAAAATCTGCATATCTCCGTTTGGTGGCTAGAGATGGTTGGGTCAGTGGCTGCCAAAAAAAAAAAAGAGAGAGAGAGAGAGTTTTAGATCAAGAAATAAGAACAAATTTAAACGATTTCTACCAATACCGAATGCTCAAACCAAACAAATGTTGAGAAAAGAGAACGAAGATTAGTTGTAGAAGAGAGATCATGTACGACGATGAAGATGACATTCATGCATTTGGTTTTTTGTTTGGCTTTGGGGCGGTGGGAAAGCAGCAAGAAAGCCAAGAGGACCTTTAGTATGCATTTGTTGTTAAGGTTTTGATCGTAGAATTTGAGTTTGAATTGATTATACGTTTATCAAGGTATTTAAAATGTTAGAATTAAAAAATGTAAAAACTTAAAACGTATTTGTAAAAAAAATATCAATATAGAACTTATTTCATTATCTCAAAATTTTATGCAATTTAAAAAAAAATCCAATTTGAACTTGTCTATGCAAACTTATAGATTTTTAAAATTTGAGTTACAAAATTATATAAATAGTGAAGTTAAGGGAAACATATAAAAATTAGATTGTAATCTTAAGATTTGAACCATAGTATCATACACGTGCTTTAAGTTTTTTTTAAAGAAAGATAATAATTAAAATGTGGGTCCCACTTTTTTAAAGTTGTTATCCTATTTGACTACCCACGTAAGGTGGGGACGGGCACCCTTATGGCCTTATTCCTTATTTTTCTTCCATGATGCAATGGCCTGGCTATATATAGCCTAGATACAAATACACACATACAAATAGATATATATACACACACACACATATATACCGGAAAATGTTCATGACATTGTTATACGTACTGTTCTCAGTCTCATGAAATAGCTCGATCGCTTTGTTCGCCAGCCGATGCAACGCGTATATTTTTGTTTTTTATGTTTAGATATTAATTAAACACATGTACATATGTTAACGTTGCCGACATTTTGTATATGTTATTTACTAATAAATGGTCAACACAAGATCTAATTCTACATCAAATAGTTTGAAAGCTAAATTAAAAAATAATAATAATAACGATAATTATGCTCAACGAGTTATCGAAAATATCAATCCTTTTTCTTTTTTTTTTTTTGGGTGCTCAATCACCAACTTTCAAGCTTGATTCTCTTCTTGGAGACATATTGCCTTCCTCACCAAATATGCTTCTTTTTCTCTCCTCGATTAGTTCTTGAACTTTAGAGTAACTACACAATGTTGCTACACATGATCATCTCACGACTACTCATTAATAATCACCACAAAACAAAAACTTTAAATGTGTTCAACCAAAATGGGAGAATCTACTTTGTATTTTTTAAAATATCAAGATAGTATTTATAATTTCTAATAACACAAATTTCAAGTTAAGGATGACAGTTTACCCATAAACACATTTATCTAAGGGTACCTGCCTTTGATGGGGTTGATTTAAACTTAATCTAATCGAGTTCGGATTGGAAACAAATGGAAAGTGTCCTGACCCTATATGTTGCCCGATTACCTAGCCCGTTTTATTTTCATAAGCTCAAAGTATCATGTGTGTGATTTTTTATTTGAAGTGTTTTGTTGGGGGGGGGGGGGGGGGGGTGTTTTGGGTTGTGCTCTTATGATTTTTCAGTAACCAGTCCAAACTTGACCGAATGACATATGTATACTCCAGATCTTGATTAGTCGATCCCAATTGTTGAGCAAGATCTAGAATATTATTTTGAGTCGAGTGAAGTTGCAAACGATATTAATGGGATGGAACGAATTTTGATATGGGGTGAACTAGAGGAATGAATAAGGTATTTCCAACTAAGTGAATAGAGTCAATGTCAGGAAATAAGAATGAATTTTGGATGATTAGAATGACTATAAATATAGATAGGTATTTGTTATTATCTCTTCCTAATTGCTCACACTAAAGCTTACAGAACTGTTTTTGAACTTTTAACCACAAGGTTTTTAGTCATGGCATGACTAAAACTTTTATCATGATTAAAAACCTTGTGGATATAAGTTTGTCACAACAAAAATTTGTGACTAATTACATATTAGTAAGGAGGTTGTGACTGAAAAGTGACATTTAGTCACACAAAAATATTGTTACTAAAAGTATTATAAGAATTAATACTTTTTTTTTTTTTTGTAGTGTCTTGAAATCGTTGAGCCTAATAGAATCAATGAGGCTTCCAAGTTCAGTTGTGTCCTTCTATCTCAGGTTGGAACAAGGAATTTGCTAGCTAGTCAATTCAGTTAAAAATTTCTATGATTTGGGTGTGATATTCAACATTTGTCAATTTAGTGCTCCCTAGGAGTTCAATGGTCTCTTGTAGGTTTAAGGGCTCGTTTGGCTTTTAGGTTTGAACCTAAGGATTTCATCTTAGGGGGTGTTTGGTGTGTTAGTTTGAGTTGAAATATTTTAGTTGTAATAGTAAATTTTTTTGAATTTTCAGAAAAGACAAAAAACTTTTGGGGAAAAAGACAAAAAAAAGTTTGAAATGAGATGAAAATGGATGGTTTGCCATCCACCCCCTTAATTTTTGTCTTTTTTTGATAAGTCAACATAAATTATAATTAGTTTTTAAAAAACCAACTAACTTCAACATAAAAATTTCTATTCCAACCCATATACTAAACACAATCTAAGTCTGGCCAGACTCAAGCCCTGTCCTACCTGAATTCACTTACATTCTAGGCTTCGCATATTTTTTGTGAAATAAGTTAATCGCATCACTGACAAACTTGCTTTACATGAAGTTAGCTGTAGAAGGGGTGGTTTGCAGATTCTTGTACCTCTAGCGTCTTCAAGAAATACAAAGAGTGTCCTAGATATATGGACTTCGTAGTTAGGAAACTCTTGGAGTAAATATATACTCTTTTTATCATCTAGTATTTTTCCACTATGTTTTGGTTAGAGAGTTTTTAACAAGATATATTTTAGCTTATTTTCAAGGTGCAAGTTTGGGCTTAATACTTGGAGACGAGGTTTCCGGCTTTTTCTTTGATGCCTTTTTAGGATATTTCTTAATTATTTTGGTGTTCTTCTCCTTTATTGTTCTCAATCTCTGTATTTTTCTTTTCTTATTCATAAACAAAAAATATATATACAATTCATAACTTACAAAAAATAAATACACAAGAACCCAAATAATTTATATAAAAAAAGAAATAAATAAATGGTAGTGATTGAAATATGTGCATCAATATATCTCGATTAGATCGGCGCTTTTTTAGCTCCCTCAAAATGGAGAATTTGTGGCTGGAATCCAAACAATTTATATTATTAACTAATGAGATCATAGATAATTAGTGTCAAGGGGCAAGAGAATATCCTAACTATGTGGGTACCCTTTCCGCAAGCTATTTTGCATTAAGCCTCCTACTCAAAATATTAATAATATGCTATTGATAATTAAAAGGATTATTTTCATCTACCCCTGAACTTTAGGGTCACTTTTACTTTGTTATCTGAACTTTGAATTTAACCTCACTTCACCTATTCTATCAAAAATTTAGTTCAAAATAGACAGAAAAAAGTGAGTTTGGTGCAATCATGTACTCTTTTTCTATTCGGTTTTTACAGAAATCCTAACAGAATGAGCTTGGTAAGACTAGTTCATCTATTTTATATGTCTGTTTTTAACTAAAATACTGATAATTGATGTAAAGTGGAATTAAATTCAAAGTTCAAGAAGAAAGTAGAGAGTTTTTAAAATTCATAAAGTAAAGTAAGAGTGATCCTAAAGTTCACAGTGTAAATAAGAATAATCCTAATTAAAAATTGCTGTCAACACACGTATTTTTCAGTTCTTTATAAGCTGGTGCACTTTATCATACACTACGGAATAGTAGTATTCCTTAAAGTTTGGACACCCTTTTTCTTTCCCTCTTCAACTGGTCCCACCAACCCTCACATGCGTGTTTAGGTTTTCAAGCTCTACCTATAAATAACCCCCTCCAGGGAGGATGTTCGGAGTATATTTCTAGCCCTTTCTCTTCAAGTTTATAAATAGTAGTATATTTCATCCTCAGAATTTCGTAGGAGCAAGCTAGATAGCCAGCTAGCTAGTTTTATCCTGCATAACATATTATTCTAGGCCAATATTGATTTAATATCCAATATTTCTCTCTGGAAAATGGTCAAATCCACTCACATTGTCTTATTTTTCCTTCTAGTCATTGTCTCTCATGAGCTTCTCTCCGTTGAAGCACGAAAAGTGAGGAAGGACGTGAAGTTGATCGGCCGGAAGGACGTGATAACTAAGGTGAGCGTGGCGGTAGCAAGCCCGGGGCAGCTGCCCCGTGGTATCAAGGAAGAAATGAACGGATTTGTATCAGCTTTCCGACCCACCACCCCTGGTCATAGTCCCGGTGTTGGTCATTCTATTAAGAACTAGAGCATTCTAGTTAGCAATGTACACTACTTTTATTACCATGAATATCAACCAAGCCATAAGAAATCAAGTGTTGTACTATATTGTTATGTTATGCATGTTAGCAATGTACGGTTGGTATATCTAGTTTTAAAAAATAATCGCATTTTCGTACTTAGATGTTTGGTTTTCATTTGTGTATGTGTACTATTTCCACTTTGTTTTAGTTATAGCATTTGTGTAATTTTCTAATAAAATGCTCTCTGTTGCCAAGACTCAGAAAGAGAAAATCTTGACTATTTATGCAATGACCTTTATTACTATGATAGAACGTACGGTCCATAAAGTGTTTAAAGAAGAATCCATAACCCCATTGAAAATGGTTTTAATTATGAGGTTATAAGTATAATTTATTTATAATTCCACCTAACTCCATTATAACGAGAAGAGTTTGAATCCCCCTTTCAAAAAATTAAAAAAAAAAAAAAAAAAAAGGAAAGAACGAAAGGATTTGGTTATGATATTTCTTATCTCAATAATAGAAGCTGACATAATTTTCTGAGGATAATTTATCCGCATGGTAATATAAAAAAGCATTGAATTCAAATTAATGTCTCTGCATGAAGGCTCTTGTGCGCACAAATAATATGTTGCAAACTATATGTTGCTCTATGTGATTGTAATTTGTTCTAGATCCTATAACTTTTTAAATTAACACTTGTGTGACGCGTAGTACGTAACATTATTGCTAAATGAAACAAGAAACTAGAACATGGCAAGAGCTTAAGTCTAAGAAAGCTTATATTTAATATTAGAAGTTTTGGTACATGTGTTTGTGCCTTGAAAGTCAGTTATATGCATTTCATTAAATTAATAATTAGTAGACTTGCGTTTTTTTTTTTTTTTTTGAAGTACTTCTCAAATTCATACATGATCATTGCTATAAAGTTATAAGATGTAATTAATCCAAAAGTGTTGGTTTGAGTCCAGCTCATGAGTTGGCCTAAGGATAAAATTAGAAGATCTTGGGTTTCATTCTCACCATCTTCGTTTAGTCTTATGTTTGAACAATGTACTCTTTATCACTTATTCGGCCCATAATTTATACCCTGCTTTGTCCATAAGTAAGTACGCGTGAATGACATTTTTGGAACGTTAGTCAAGTAAAAATTTAGGTTTGTGGCATTCCTACGTCCATATCTTCAACCCTCCCTCTAGGTCTATTATAAGGAATATTTATGATTGTAATGTTCATCTTTGCTAGAAATGAGGATTAACACGAACTTACAGAAGTTTGACGAAGGGATTAGAGTATTTTTATCGACGTAGAACAAGTAATGGAAGTAATGGTTTGGTAAGAAAAGTAATTCATCGATTAATTATGGAAATCATTGATTACTTTTATGGCTTTACTTATCTAACCGGATGTAAAATCAAAGACGATCGATTGTTTTACATTTCTAGTGTCCCTTTAGTAAAGCTAGTAATTAAAATATTATAAAAAATGCCCTTGAGATAACTAAATAATCATTTGCTTTGCTACATCTATTTTTTTTCGTAAACAGAGAGAAAGGAAAATGATATATAGAAATTAGCACATTCCAACTAGCTTGGTTGACATCAATTAACAACCCATTCTTAATTAAACCCACCCTCACTCTAATTTATTTTTTAAACTGCAAAAATATAAAAAATAACAGTGATAATTTAGAATCCAACAAACGTTTATTCCAATTAATTATTAGTCAATAACGTACGTTTATTCCACTAATTACCATTCCTTAGCACATGAATAGGTAGAAAAGTTCTTTCCCAAAAATGCCTTGTAAATCGTAAGAGATGAGTAATATGCATATGTAATATACAATATATGCATATTACTCATCTCTTGTAAGGCTAGCTCAGGAAACATTTATATATATTGTGAAAGCTAATAAATGGTTACTAAATTAGAATCCATAATATAAAGCTTTAATTGGATGAATTCTTTTGGCTTAGAGTTTATTTAATTAGTATGGATTCTACCAGTCAAGGGAATCTGAAGAAACTATGCTTGTGTTTAGTTCGTCTATTAGATATGAAATTTTTAAGTTGAATTTGATTGATTTTTTAAAAACTAATTACAAATTTTATTGACTTTTCAAAAAAAAAAAGATTAAAAAAAAGATTAAAAAGTACAATTTAGTTAAAGTTAAACTTGAATATTAAATTTGAATGCCGAACAAAGCCTATAAAAAGAAGCCAACTTGAGATAACGAAATATACGTCCATCTAGACTAGAGCCTAGATGTAGGTACCGATGTTAAATATTAAAGGAAAAATGGTGACAAAAAATATATATATATTTATAGGAATATGCATTATTTCATGACAACGATCTCTGTTTGCACAATACGTCAGCTATGATGTTACATCCACCAAATAAGTTACTAGCTAGGGCAAACGAGAACCCGTGCGAATCTCAAATGAGCCATCATGATCTTATGGTGGACAAACAATGCTAACGATTCTCCTTAATTACGTACTTTCATTGTCGAAATTTATGAGTGCAAGTGATCAGAGTCATTAGTACTTGTTTGTATTAAAGAAAAATTAAGAGAACCCCTTTTTTTTCTTTTTTCTTTTTTCTTTTTTTTTTTTCCATAATTCCTTTTCTTTCATTTTGTCTTAAAAAATTAATCAAAATTAAATAAATTATTGAAAGCTTAAAACTCTCCTGTCATGAGAGGACTTCAAAGCAAAACTTCAACCACAACTAGAGAATACTTAGACTACTATATAATATCTACTCACCAACCTGATCACTACATGACCATTTAATTTATAGATTAACAACATTAATTGTTTATTAATTATGTCAGTAGTATAGAGTACTGCCCATGAGAATTGTGATTGGGGTCCAATAGTAGCTGTCATTCATATTCATAGTACGCATAAATATATATAATATGTGTGTGTGTGTGTGTGTGTGTAGCTACTGATTTTAACTTTGTAATATTTAATCCCTAGCTAATGACCCCCCCAATCTGGGAAGACTAGCCTTTTCGTTTCTTTTTCAACATTGTTTAGGCCAGTGAACTAATGTACTTTAGAATCTTGCATTTGATAGCTTATGACTTGTCTATGGCTCTCCAAAATATTAAAATTTAGTCATAGGCAAACACAGATAGTATTCATTTATTATCTGATAATTATTTAAAATAAAAGTCAATTTTTTGTCGTACCAATGCATATAATTAAGTAGTATTAGAGATATCATTTATTATCTCAATTTTTAAGTATTAACTCACATGACGATAAGTTATCTTTTTTTAATTAATAGATATAATTAAATGATATTATAAACATTTAAACACTTATTGATTGGTAAACAAAGTGACACAAAACTGAAATATTTTTTGAAACATCAAAATTAGAATTCATGTCCATAGTATTTTTCATATATATATATATATATATATATATTAGTAGCGGCACTATTTGGCATTGATATCAGAGGGAAGCATGCACATGGAGCTCATATGAAGGAGCGGACTTTATTTAATTGTAAATTTATTTTTGATACAAAAGCAGAATGAGCAGAAAACTTTACAGACAAACGGTCCATGTTTAAGTACTTTCCTATATTTAACAAGTATCATAAATCAACTTAGTACATGCTCTGAATTAAATATAAGAGATCTAAACAATAAGAACTGTCCAAATATATAGTGGAATGATTATTAGTGGGACTGTACTGCGAATGCGCATTTGGCATACTCTTTAGTATATTCCCATTTATGAAAGCCTGTAACACATCCCTTGAGTTGTTTGGAAGGGCAAAAAACTGAAAAATACTATTCTCTTAATTAGAACGGAAATCCAATACCTTATTAAAGACACAAAAGCCTGACATAAAGAAAAGATCTCGTATCTGTGTAGTACTAAGATAGAACTTTAATATATCCAAGGTCCCAACAATAAAGTACTAAACAATAAAAATTAAAAGCCACTTTAGTTTCCAAAGGGCTTGGGCACATGTGGGTTAGTATATACTTTTTTTTTTTTTTTTTTTTGGGTTGAATGGGTTAGTGTACGTGTTTTGCATACTTTTTTTATGTGTGTGTGTGTGTGTGTGTGTGTGTGTGTGTGTGTGTGTGTTTCAATTGTATAGCCCAACAAGCAGCCCTTGAGTAGTTTGAAGGGTAAAAGTGACCATATGAATTGATACTATGAATCAATCTAATTAATAAGACCCAATGGCCTGCGAAAGTTATATTAATTAATAGGTCAAAATAAATTTAAAATGTTTTCAAAACACTATTTTAGAAGTCATATTTTGACAAAGTTTTTTGGAATCTGCCTTTTGCTTTATAAGTGCAAAAGTTGAATAAAAAAGTGTGTAGATAATTTGTTAGAAGAGATAATGATATAACTCTTTACAGGAGTTTACATATAAAGTTTGTGACTTCTTAAAAAAGCTCTACGTATCAAATACATTTATTAGAAATTTAGATAAGAGTTTTCTTCATTGCATTATTGCTCAATAGATGATTAAAATTATTTTGACCTATTAAGCTCTTGTTGATATACAATTCCAAACACTTACTAAAATGTCATAGATTTTGCTTTTCTTCTTCTACTAACTACGAGCAAACACAAAAACTTTGTTAAATGAGCTCATGTATCATTTTGATTTGAACCTCTTCCAATAGAAAATCATCTAAACATTTCAGAAATAATTTTTGGATCCATTAAATCGAAACAGCTTTCAAAAAGATCTGTCAAATTGA
>CM046379.1:10843187-10868187 GCA_025413485.1 Ficus microcarpa | reverse complement strand
ACCATGAGTTCTTCCTTTGATGCCTTTTTCGTCTGACTTTTGATTCTTTCACAACTTCGTTGAATTTCTAAAGTCTCTATTGCCATGAATGTAAATAATGCCTTTTCAAAATGGTCATTAGTGTGGCCAGGTCGACATGTTGAGGGCGAGATTTCGAGGATTTAACTTGTTTTGGATTTTTTTTGGTGCGGGTGAGGGGATTCAAATTCTACTAGTCTATATCTGATATAACAAAGATATAGCATTTTGATTATACAGAATTGAAACGCAACTTGTGAAATGCTTTATTTTTATTTTTTACTCTTTGAAGTTGGAGGTGAGAGAATACAAACTCTACATTTTATGATGAAGTCAGTTATGAAATTATTGATAGATTATGCTTGTAATCCCCATTTGTTAGATGCTTTTTTTGATTTCAAGTACTTTGAAACTGCTTATCCAAAAAATGGTGGAAAAAGTTCCTTAAATTTGAGGAAAAGGTTCCTTAAGTAGACCTATTAAGGAATTTTGTCTCATTTTAAATATTTTGACTTTTGAATATACTTATTTCTTTTAAATGTTTTCTAAAAAGACATTTTACCCTTCATTTTGATCGTCTTTTGTTATGCCTTGGTACTACAATTTAAGTATTGTAGGAGAGAAAAGTGGAAGGAACTAGAGCGATGGAGGGATTAATATAGGTATTTAGACATTTTGGATTGTTTGGTAGGAGAGAAAATAGGAAGAGATTAAGAAAATGACTCTTAAGTTCTTTAAAATAATGCAATTTTAATATTTAGGAGAGATTGTTAAAAAGATTACATACCAAACATTATTAAGGGTGCGTTTGGTTCGATGTTTCGTTTCAACTCAAACTGTACTTTTTTTTGTCTTTTTCCCAAAAAATTTTTGTCTTTTTCCTAAAAAGTTTTTTGTCTTTTCTGAAAATTCAAAAAAATTTACTATTACAACTAAAATATTTCAACTCAAACTAACAAACCAAACAAACCCTAAAAAAAAAAAAAGGACTCTCCTTCTCCTTACCTAGATGCTTTCCATTTTCTCCAACTCCTTCCAAACATTTCGCAAAAGCAAAAGGCTGTCGAATATCTGCATGAGAACCACAAACAACACTGACTAGGAAAACAACGGGAAATGAAAAAACAACACCACCTAAGCATATGACTATATTGAAAACGAAAATATCTGTATGACAACGTAGATGTCAAATGGAAATCGATATTTTCTAAATAACATCGTCAAATTCTATAAATACTTGCATTAAAATCCGAGTAAGTTCTCTTTCAGGAAAACTCTTGTTAAAAGACCTATGTGCTTATGAAGGTGGGAGATCAAATTAGAAAGTAAAATTCAAGTTTTGAGTATTGATAATTTCTAAAAAGGAGTTTGATGAATGCGTGAGAGAGGAGTTTGATTTTACTGCACGATCAATATGGCATTCAAAGATAGTGAAATACGACACATAATCTAATAAACGATAATAATAAGAAATGGCAACCAGTTTGAGAAATGACATAGATTTTAAAGAGAACAAAATATTTGAAACCAAACACAAACTATAGCCCGTTTAAAACAAAAGGAAAATATACTACAAAGGAAAAATGACATCAATAGAAAATAGACCAACATAAAAAGGGGAAAAAAAAAAAAACCCGCATAGAAACGAAAATACAGAAAAAATGACATCAATTACAAACGACATAGACAAAAAACTGAAAAGAGTATGAAAGTTTCATGAACGACATATGAAATGAAACATGAAACCAACCCTGACAACCACACCAGTAGAAAAAAGTAAAAAATTAAAAGTAAACCGGCCAAATAGGCCAGTAACTTCAGGAGAAGAAATGTCTCCTTATAAAGGGGTTGCAGTGACCGGGCCTGGCAGCTGGTTGCCAAAAACACAAGATAACTCCATGCATTGAAATCAGGAAAGGAGTTTCCATTTCCACCGATCAAATTTGACACAGTCTGATTTTTTCTAAAATGTTTGTTTATTTATTTTATTGCCTGGTAGAGGATTCAAACAAAATTCTTATTATAAGGCATAAAGTGGCTGTGAAATTGCTTGCTTTTTTCTTTGCCAAGTTCGTATTGTACAATAGCACATATTTGACCGTATTTGATTCTTTCATTCCCAAATTGCAAAGTGGCTTTATTCAATGATGCTTTGAAAGCATATTCCCAAAACCCATTTGGGAATATCTCCCCCCCAAAAAAAAAAAAAGAAGCTTTAATACACGAGAATATCAGATATCAAACACCAAACCATCAACTAGGAAGAACAAGCTAATTATAGCAGTCAGATAATTTGTAGAAACTCATTTTTTTTTTTTTTTTGAAGTCACACAAAAACACCAGACAATCCTTAAGCTTTGATTTTGGAGTGAAAAAAACCGTTCTTCTTCTGTCAAACCATAAGTAGAAAAAACGAAGGGAGGAGCTTAGTGTGCTGGGTAGTAATAACCATAAACTCCATAGAAAGACTGAGCAAAAGTTAGCAACAACAACACAACCGCAGCAAAGAACGAAATTATGGCCCAAGGATTGCTGAAATAGTTGTGCCTCAAGCTTGCACGCCAGGCATTCCACTTGTGGTTGTAGTAGCGGTTCACTTCGGCCGACAACCGCGAAAGATAGCTGTCGTTGATGTCGTAGACGACTTCTTGGCATAGCCGGTTGAAGAGATCAGCAACCTCAGCGTCACTGCCGAGCCAATGCTCGATTATACCGCAGTAATGGAGGTACCCGACATCCTCAGAAGAGTTGATCAGGTTGTCCATGAAGATGACATAGGAAGTTATGTCATTGCTGCAGTCGAGATGGCACTGCTCGAAGGCGATGAGGTTGAGGAAGAGGGATTTCGTGCCGTCGTGGATCAAGAGCCGAGGGATTTCTAGCATCCCATTGCTGAACTTTATGTCCCAGAAGCGGTCGGTCTTTCTCTTCTTGAACTTGACACCGGCTTCTCTTAGCTCCGTGACGCAATGTATCAGTTGTTGCCTGCGTTTATCCGCGACACGGTTGGCGTGAGACCAGCGCTTGATCCAGACTCTCGGCTCTGGTTGAGGCCCTCTCCTGAGGAGACTTCTTCTGAAGACCTCAAGACAATGGAGACCATCTTGTTCGGATAACGGATCAAATGTTTGTTTTAGTCCCATTGACGATTCCATCTGGTCTCTGTAACTCTTAGTCAATGGCTCGTCTGTTGGCATTAAAGGGTCGAAGAATTGGAGTGCTAATTTGGCTACTAGTCCTCGCTGATCCGGCTCTCCAATCTGAAGCCCCAATAACCGATCGAGTATGAAGAGTGGGAGCTGATTCTCGAGCATGATCATGTCCCGTTGGATGGAATGCATCGAGCCTCTCATCGCGAAGATGGGGTCGTTTCGAGGGTAACCGAGGTGCTTGAACCCGCCTGCAGCGCCGCGAAACAGCTCTAGAGTGAAGCAGCCGTCGAGCACCATCATCTCCACAAACTCGTTGCTGCTGAGGTTGATCGGGCCTTCGTAGCAAGAGCGGGCTCTATCTTCGACCTCTTTGATGGCGTCGAGGTAGAGCTGGATGTCCTGATTGGTGCGCTTGAGCATGCGGTGAAGAGAACGCCACTTGTGGCGATCCATTTGGCGAAGGCGCCTCTTGCCGTGGTGATAGGGCCCCAAGGAGACAATCTGCGGGAAATAGGCCTTGTCATCTCCTTCTCTTAGGTAGTGAGGGACTCTGTAAATGCAGAGCTTTTCCCATGACCCTGCAATATCGTCCTGGAAGGCTTGTTCTAGCTTTTCTTTGATTGATATCACCCACTCGGACTCCGGCGACTTTAGTCCCTCTTCGTAGTTTCCGCCGTCGTTTCTCACCACAATCTGGAGGGATTCAGATGGTTCTTGCTGCTGTTTTTGGACATGTTGCTGATTCTGATCAGGGAATTCAATGGATTTAACAGAGCTAGGTGAGGCTGCAACTCCAGATTCTACAGTTTCTCTGAGTTTGAGGGTGATCAGATACCAACTCAAGAGCTCCTTATTGAACACAGCAACCATCTTTTGGGGAATCTATGTTCTTGAATTTGCTTGTGTTTAGTATTGAAAAAAAAAGAAAAAGATTTATTATTATTATTATTATTTTTTGGGTACTCCCTAAAAGTCATATCTGGTGCTAATATAAAAAAAGATTGTTGGCTAAATGATGGTATAAATTTGGTTAGATATTTTTTTCAAGCTTTCTGCTTTAATAGCCTTGCAGCCCTATTGGGATTATGATATTATGCTCAAGTCATGGTCACATGGACCCTTTTTGCCCTTTGGTTCAGATTAGCTACTAAATAATATTCTCTCTCTCTCTCTTTTCCTTATTAAAAAAAAAAAAAAATCAGAGTGTCCTCGCGTTCTTGCTTTATTTAACATGACTTTTAAGTAATGTTCTCACATGCTTATTAAAAAGAAGATCAGTCCTCGCTCGCTCTCATTAAAATTCCATGAAAGTATCAAATACATAACCTCATTATCTTTAATGGCTAAATACAAACGGAGATGGAAAGAGAGATATGAAACGGTTGTCTCATGCTACTATTAGCCTTGCCACCACCCCATGGATGTTCTATTCTTACCTAAAAAGGGTTTATTCTATTTTCCTTTCATATTCGAATATAGTTTCCTCAATCTTATTGTAGACAAAGAAAAAAAGCATGCCAAGGGTTGAAACAGTCTTTTGAAGTTCAAATCAAAGGGAAAGCATAAAAGCAGCTTGACAAGTCCTTTACCCTTACAAACTCAAGGACAATAAGTTCAGATCTGAATAGTGATCCATATATCTTATATAAGCTAAATGCATTTTTAAATGTTTAACCTCCGTTTGATAAGGTAGTTGGAGATGAAAATTTTAAATTAGAGTTAATTGATTTTAAAAAAATTAATCATAAATTTTGTTAAATTTTCAGAAAAAAATAAAATTTAAGATAAAAAAATATAATTTAATTAGAGTTAAACCTGAATACGCTTAATTTGTTAGACTTTTAAACACGTTCTCTGCTCAACACTCATACTTAATTATAGTTTCAGATTGTCTTCAGAAAATATATATCTATTAGTGTGTGTGTATATATGTGTATATATATATATATATATTATATTTTTCTAAAGATGTGAAGTGACTGGATACTGGATAGTTTCAAAATATATAAAGCTATTAAATAGAATAATTTTGTGATGTAGTTTTCCATAAAACCAGAATTAAATAATTGCACAGCTATTGCCAGGCAACCACTGGCCCACCCAAACATTGTAGCAATTAGTTTGTAGCTTGAACATGCACTATAGAATATGCAGGTAAAGCCTCAACATGCGTACACTCCTCTCTAAATTATTTAATTTTTTAATTACAAATTTACAGGGGGCGCTTGACATTGTTTTCAAAATATTTTGGAAATGAAATGATAGTCTTTTGAGGGATAGAAAAGAAAATTTTTTCTATATCGCGTTTGTTTAGCAAACGCTTTGAGAACAGAAGTAAAAACAAAAAAAAATTTGTTAAGTAAAAAAAAAAAAAAAGATTACAAGATGTTTTTAATTTTTTTTTTTGATTTCTTAAAGCTTGAAATTTGAAACATAATTTTAGAAACATATTCAAATACAATTTATTTTTTCTTATACTTAAACCAATATCTTTAAATATACAACCAAACGTAATTTAGAAATGATTTTAGCATCGTTGTCAAAAAATTCTCATTCTCATTTTCATATTTTAAACAAAATTATATGCAAAACGCTTTTATTTTAAGTCAAACAAAACTAAATAAAGAAGAACGAAAAACCCGAAGCTGTGGTATGTCTCTTTTTTTTTTAATAGGATGATTTTATCTTTTTTTTTCCCCCCACTAATCTAGCAGCTAAAATTTGAGCTCCATGTACCATGATTTTCATGCTATAAAAGAGTAGACGAAAAATAAAAAAAATAAAATAAAAATAAAAAGAAGCCTAGAAATAAAATCTTGAGGACACTTTAAACCACATTGTCCTTGTAATCTTCACTGGGGCACAATCACTTTTCTGGTCAAGGCCTAGAACATTGTACCTACCCAAAAAAAAAAAAAAAGAAAAAAAAAAAGAAAAAGAAAACTTGTAACCTTATATTACTATAACCCATGACCTGTCAATCTTCTTTTTCAAGTGTATGATTTAATCCTTTTCTTTTCTCATCTCTTTTTATTTTTGCCTTTTCCTTTTTCTCTTTTTTGAGCTTCCTTATAATTTTTGAAATTCTGCCTGTACCTACATCTTTCGTACTAGTTCTCTTTTGTTTGAGGTCGGAAACATAACTTAATGATTACTTAAGGGGGTGTTTGATATATTAGTTTGAGTTAAAATATTTTAGTTGTAATAGTAAATTTTTTTAAATTTTCAGAAAAGACAAAAAACTTTTTGAGAAAAAGACAAAAACATTTTAAGAAAAAGACAAAAAAAAGTTTGAAATGAGTTTGAGTTGGAATGTTTGCCAAACTCAACCTAAATTTAAGTATATCTATTTATTATATATAAAGTTCAAATCTCTCGTCTTCATTTTTGTGAAAAGATAATAATAATAAAGAGCACCTCGTAGGAAAACATGCTTCATAAGGTCCTAAAGGGAAAGCAATGGACCAAACTAATAGACAATGAAACATATTTATTAGTATTATTTTTTTGGTGGATACGAAATATTTATGATATTTAATATGGATAAGCCATTAATATAACTATTATTATACTCAAATGCAACAAGCATTTGGTTGATTTAAAATGAAACTATCTATAATAATTAAATTTAACTCAATCCATATTTTTACTTTTTAAAAATCTACATCACACTTATTTTCTAAAGCATTCTCTTAGAGTCGTATCAACAGCATATGTAAATCACGTTTTCAATGCTCCTCTTCGTTTCAATGTCACTGCAAAAGAAAAAGTAAAGTAAACCGACACTTTTTAATGCTTCTCTTCTTTTCACCCTTTTTTTTTTTTAAAGGATTCTTTTCACTTTTTAATTTCAGTTTTTCTTCTGTAAAATAATAATAATAATAATAATAAAAATCTATGAGAAAGACAAATCCAAATTTAGAAGTTTCAATTTAAATCAAGAAAAATTGATTTGAATGATACTTTAATAGTAGGACTGCTTCTCTACGTGCTATGAAATTTTCTTTTTAAATTTAATTTAATTTTGATTAATTATTTTTATTGTTAGTTCTGTTGAACATCTACCCATTATGAAAAGTATTATTTTTGTTTCTTGTATGTTGTCTGTGTTCTCATTTCTTCACTTTATTTTGTACTTCATTTATAAATTATCGAATATTAATTTGCAGAATGAAAGTGTCGCATAATACGCTCAGATGTTTGTGGAAGATTGCCATTGGAGAATGATAAGAAGTGTAAAGTATTAAGATGAAGAAACTAAACAAAGTTCAAAATTTCTTTAAATTTCTTAAAGAAGAGGAGGAGAAAAATTAGAGAAAAATGTTAATATCGTTGTATTTATTTATTAATTAATTTTTTTATTGAAAAAAACTTTAGAAGACTGGTAAGAAGAAATGATAAGAGTTGTGGGGTCCACTTTAGAAGTTTAAAAGCTTCAAATGAAAGAATAATGTTGGAGAGCATCAAAGATGATAAACATTCTTAAATTAATAGAAAATGAGTCTCATAAAACAGGATCTACTAGTGGGATTCATATATCTATTAGTGCAAAGTTTAACATGTTCTAAAGCATTGATGAACAGAGTTATGAAGCCTACTACAACAGAAATTTGCCACATAAGCCTGGGTTAGAACCCGCTTGGAATATCTAGGATTATTCTATCTAAATTTTTTTTTTAAACCTTTATGCCATTCAAATGGTATGTTTAATAAAAACTATTCAAACACATTTTTTATTTTAACTCACAATTCAAATTCTACGTTTTAATGCAAATATTCTGTTTGAATGAATATTTAAATGCAATTATGATCCTAACGAGTCATTATTAATTATTTGATTATAAAATTCTCCAAACTAATTAATTTAAGTTTGCTTGATTAGTGATGGTAGTTAAGTCATACAAGTTTTTGCTTGAGCAGCCTTCCTTTTCCCATATCATATATGAATGAAAACGACAAAGACATCATGATGCCTCAGATGACAACCACTCCAACAGCTTTTTATGTTAGCAAAAAGAGCCTAGAAAATTTAGAAAAAAATATTATTGGTTTTTGTTTCAGCATTTGTGATCTCTAGAAATTAATTAAGTATATCCAAAACATCAGATTTCCATATCCCTTTTGTTCAAAGGGGAGAAAAAACAAGAAGATTGTGTCTTTTCTACCTTTCCCTGTTTTGGAAGGGATTCTTATATTACAGAAAAAAAAAAAAAAATCTTTTGTTTGTTTGTCTTTTGATTACGAGCACCTTAATGTCTATTAAAAAAGTCAAAGCAATTAGCAAATGGAAAAAGGAATACGGAAAAAGATATGTAACTCTCTTGCAATTGTGTAAACATGGCGAGCAGATAATTGCATTGTCAGCCTTCTATTTAGTAACGGTATGTATTCAAATATCATTTTTGGACAACATAAAAATGAAGATAAAATATGTGCATGTAAATATTAAAATATAATATGAGTGGAGGCAAAAACATGAAAATCATAATTTTTTAAAGCTCATTTTAAAAAACCAAAAAATAAAAAAAAACCTCGTCCTTAAATGGCTCCGTTGCTAGGGAGAGTGATAACTCAACAAAAATAGAGTTCTTTTACTATTTTTAGACGTCTAAATTGATTATGTTCTTGAGCATTTTAATATAATATAATATAATATAATATAATTTTAATTTTGATTTGTTTTCCTTTGTGCAACTTTATTTTATTTTATTTAGATTGATATTAAATTTAACATATTCTTACTAATTTACCCCTTCAAACTAGTTATCATTTGTTTGGATGACACATCTAATTTTAGAAATTGGAAAATTTTTATAAAAGAGTGTTTTTCTTAACTTTTTTCATCATTATCTCATTTTAAAAAGAAAACTATTTCATTTTTAAACTTATTTTGCATAGTATCTTTTTGAAAAAAGAAAAAGAATCTTTTTAAATATTCTCACAATGCACAATTTCCAATATCATTTTTCTTATTTCAAACAATTTTTTGTTTTCAAGAAGAAAATTTTTTACATATCCAAATACCATCTTATTTTCAAAATGAAAAAACTTTCTTATTTAAAATAAGAAATTTTTTTTTTTTGAAAATAGACATACAATCTAAACGGAGTCTAATTTTCTCATTTGTGTAGGTTTATTAAGTGAAAATGGGCAAAATTAAACTGGATTCAGCTTAGGACCACTCGCAGAAGGAGAAATGCACATTAACTCTCCACCGAGACCGTTTGATTTTAGCCAGATCGCCCCACAGTGTGCGGGCAACTCAGAGCTGACAGTGGCACATGAAGATTATAGCCACGTCCGCCCACTACTAAGATTGTCCGTTCTTGTGCGCCTGCATCCACATTTCTCATGTGCGCTTACTTCTTTGCCTAACTAGCTTCTACCACATGTCAAGTCAACCCATTCCGCCATTGCGTGCGCTCCAGCTATTCTAGGCATACCAGAAGGCCTGATTTGAGCCCGAATTGTAGAGAAAGGAAAAGATTGAGGGTGTGTTTCCTTACGCGTAATCAGAGTAGGCACGAATCAGAGTAAGTAGGATTCGGAGTGGACATGATTCGAAGTGAGGATTTGGAACCCGAATAAGTTGTTTACTTTGTTTTAGGATTTGGAATTGGAGTCATGATGAACCCTATTCATACGTTTACTTAAAACCAAAATCAAAATGAATTATTGTAAATTTACCTGTAAATCCCTTTTTTATTGTGTTTTCAAAAATTAAAAAAATTAATTTTTTTTATTTATTATCAGTCTATTAATAAAAAGTAAAATAATTATTATAATATTAAGACAATAAAATTAAATTATGTAATTTTTTGTTTAAAAAATTAAAAAGAGTAAAAAAAAAAAAGAATTACAATAAATAAAGTATAAAAAAATATAAAAATAGAAATATAATAATATACTATGATAAAAAAGTTTTTTATTTACTCTAATAACGTTAATAGTAATTAGGATATTTATATAATATTAAGTTAATAAAAATATATTATATTTAATTAATAAAAATAATTAATATAAGTTGTTATTATTTTTAATACAATTTTTTGCAAATAAACTAAGGATAAAATGATAATTTAATGTTAATAGTAGGAATGAGAGTTACAATCCAGATGGGGCATGGGATTGCCAGTCCCATTCCTCAATCCCAAATTGGTGTGGGACCCACAATTCTCATTTCCATTCTAGGAAAAAAATAAACAAGTAAATAAGAGATTGACTCCCATTCTCCACTTGTATTCCATTTTCCTAATTAAGTAAACATGCCATAAAAGAAAGGGAAAAAAGAAAGGCTGAGGGAGTGTATTCAGGGGAGTGGGCGGAGAAGGGATGGCAACGGGCAGGATGAGGTTGGGGAATGCTTTCTCATCCCCACCTCTGTCATCAAAATCATTCTCATCCCCGCATAAACAAAAGCGGGGCTGGTGATTTCTCGTCGGAGAGACTTTTCTCATATCTATTCTGTTCTCTATTTATTATAAATATAAAATTGAAAATATAATAAAGTAAAAAGCATACAATAAAGTAGAAATGTATTATAAATTTAATTCAAAACTAAAGATTTCAAAAACAAACCAATTTCTAAATATATGCAAGCAAAATCTTAAAAAAATAAAGCTATTAAAAATCTTATCAAAACGTTATAAATTCTTAAAACTAAATATTTATAAAACATTTAAGCTAAAAAAACTTGAAATCATAAAAAATAAATATAAAATTATTATTTTTTGTCTATTATTCGTAGCTTCATTATTTATTTTATGGACGCATATGCTTTCAAAAATAATTTTCATAGTATATTATATACTTATAAATATATATGAAATCAGACATATATATGTGTATGTATATATATATGAGGACGGGGCAGGGCGAGGAGTGCTTTGCTCATCCCTGTCTTGTTAAGCTTCGGGGACAAGATTTCATCCTTGTCCCTATCCCCGTTCCCGTCCTTGGACTTTGTCCCCTTACCCCATTCCGTATGGGGCAGATCCTCATGGGGTCCCGTCTTTATAGGGAATATTGCCATCCTTAGGGCCAAGAGTGGAACATAAGTGAACCAAAGAGAAGAGAGGAAAAGACATAAAAAAAAGAGACAAAAAAGTAGAAAGTTTTTTTTCTTTACGGGGGAAGGCTGCTTTACCCATGAATGGTGTAAAATCTAATAATATTTAATCTGGGGAAGGTTTATAGAAGTTAAGATACTCCTTACTATACTTGATAATAACTAAAAGGTGAAGACTTATATGAAAAATAAAAATAAAAATAAAAATAAAAATAAAAAAGGGTAAGTTTATTGTAGAGCTTTTTTCATATAATTTATCGGTAAAGCTTATTTTTAAACCGTTAAGATGTGATCGAATGACTGATATGTTACTTGTGTATGATAATTACAATACATCATACCTTATATTAATTTAGACCAAAAAATTAAAAAAAAAATTAAAAAACACGAAAGGAAAGGTCGTTGAAAGGGGTCGCTGGAGGTCGTGCGAAGCAGGTGGGGGAGGTCATCGCGAGGCTGTTGACAAAGGTTGGGAGGCGACTTTGCTGTAGGTCACTGGGAAGGGGGGTGGTGTTACGGGCTGGTGGGATCTGGCAGTGGGGAGGTTGTCAGGCGGGGGACCTTTTCTCGTCATAGATAACCATTTGGGGAGCGCGCGGGGGGGGGGGGGGGTGTGGTTGCAGGCCAGGATCTAGCCGCTTTCTCATTGGAGATGGCGATGCGGGGGTGGGTGTTTGCAGCGAGACGTCGTCGGGTGGGGGGGACCTTTTCTCGTTGGAGATGGCGACAGGTGTTGCAAGCCAGCGAGATTTGGCCGTTTTCTCGCCTGAGATGGTGACATGGTGGTGGGGGGTTGTAGTGGGAGGCCATTGGGGGGGTTGGCGGGCAGAAGGGGGACCTTTTCTTGTCAGAGATGGTGACGGGAAGTCGCAGGCTAGTGAGATTTGGCTGCTTTCTCATCGCAGATAACGAATGGGGTGTTTTTTTTTTTTTTTTTTTTTTTTCATATTGTTTATTATATAATAATATGTATTAAGGTACATTATAATTATTATGTACAAGTAAGATCTAAACCGTTAAAATTTATCGAACGGTTTATAGAATTAGCTCTACTGATAGAGTTTCTAAACGACACTCTATCGCAGACGTACTCAATAAAAAAAAAAAGAGAAAATTGAAATTAGACTTCAATTTGTTTCTTCTCATTAGCCACCATGATGTCAGTACCGGTGCATGGCAATCCACCACCCTACAATAGCTACTGAGAACATAACCCAACCCAGAGTGAGCCAATCCAGCTTTATCCTTAACGATGAGGTAAAGCCATCCTTCTTCGCTGCCAACTGCGCCATTTCCTCTCATTGCTCTCACTTGAACAATTGCAAAATCTCTAGCTTCCTTGTGCTATGGCCACTGGCGTTGGCGCTGCTCAACCCACCCACCCTCACCACGACAACGCGAACTTTTTATTTTTCTCTATCCTGATGGCGAAATCTTTGGCTTCCATGGGCAATCGCATCATTGCCGACACTGCTTAACCCATCCTTCCCATAGCGACGCGAACTTTTCCCTCTTCTCCATCCTGATGGCGAAATCTCTGGCTCCTTTGTGCAATCGCCACCGTAGCCGATGCTGCTCAACCCATCCTTCCCACGGCGATGCGAACTTCTTCCTCTTCTCCATCCTAATGGCGAAATCTCTGGCTCCCTTGTGCTATCGCAACCATCGTTGGCGCTGCTTAATATATCCTTTCGACGATGATGCGAACTTCTCCTTCTTCTTCATTCTGATGGTGAAATCTTTGGCTCCCTTGTGCTACAGCCACTGTCACCAGTGCTGCTCAATCTAATCCATCCCATGACGATGCGAACTTCTCCCTCTTCTCCTTCCTGATGGCAAAATCTCTAGCTCCTTTGTGCTATCGCCAACGTCACCGACGTTGCTCAATCTAATCCTTCCCATGACGATTTGAACTTCTCCCTCTTCTTCATCCTGATCGCGACATCTTTGGCTCCCTTGTGCCATCACCAATGTCGCTGGTCTTACTCAACCCATCCTTCCCACGACGACTCGAACTTCTCCCTTTTCTCTATCCTGATGGCAAAATCTCTGGCTCCCTTGTGCTATCGCTACCGTCTCCGACGCTCTTAACCCATCCTTCCTACGGCGACGCAAACTTCTCCATTTTCTCTATCCTGATGGCGGAAATCTCTAGCCTCTTTTTGCGATTGCCATCGTCACTGGCGCTGCTCCACCCATCCTTCCCACGGCGACATGAACTTCTCCCTCTTCTCCATCCTGATGGCGAAATCTTTGGCTCCTTTGTGCTATCACCACCGTTGCTGATGCTGCTTAACCCATCCTTCCCACGACAATGTGAACTTCTCCCTCTTCTCTATCCTGATGGTGAAATCTGGCTCCCTTGTGCTATCGCCACCGTTGCCGGCGCTGCTCATGGTGATGCGAACTTTTCCCTCTTCTCCATCCTGATGGTGAAATCGCTCCCTTGTGCTATCGCCACCGTTATCGGTGCTGCTCAATCCAATCCTTCCCACGGTGATGCGAACTTCTCCCTCTTCTCCATCCTGTTTCTGAAATCTCTGGCTCCCTTGTGTTATCGCCACCATCACTGGCGCTGCTCAACCCATCCTTCCCACGACGACCCAGACTTCTCCTTTTTCTCCATCCTGATGGTGAAATCTTTGGCTCCGTTGTGCTAGCACCACCGTCGCCAGGGTTGCTCAACGTACCCTTCCCACGGTGACACCACTTTTCTCTCTTCTTCATCCTAATGGCGAAATCTCTTGCTCCCTTGTGCTATCGTCACCGTTGCTGGGGCTGCTCAACCCACCCTTCCCATGGCGACACAAACTTCTCTTTCTTCTCTATCTCCTCTTTCATGGGTTATCTTCCGTTCACCATCTGTTACAAAACTCATATCCGGGTTTACTAGCCTTGTAACCTTGTTTGATACCCCTGTTACTAACTAATGTTGCAGCAAAAAGAATGCAAAATTAATTAGGTATCAATCTGCCTCCCTAAGCTTCCAATGTTGTTATCTTCGAGTTCTGTTGGGTGTTGATTGAATTCAAATTCTGAGGGAAAAGACCACAAGGAAAAATGAGTTTGTTTTGCTGCTTTCATTAAAAAAAAAAATTTGTTTTGTTGCTGAATCAAAAAAGGCAGAATTTATCTGTCAAATTCAAATAAGTTGTAATTCTAAGTGTTGTAATCTATTTTACTCCATCTGGACACGAATCTTCATAGCCAAAGATGTAAGTCGAATGGTCTAAAATTTGTCCCTCATCAATGGGGTAAATAAGTGTGCCTCATTTTAGAATTCTCCTTCCTTTAATGGTAGTAGTACAATAGAATTCTAAAGTTACGAGATTTTAATCAAATTTTATTAAATCAAATTCTTTTTAATATGATATAATTGATTGTTGAAAATTGTTTCATATTCGTAAGATTATTATTATTATTCACTAGTAAAAATTACGGTTTACACGACGGTTTTTGACCGTCGTGTAAAGTTTACACGACGGTTACAGAACCGTCGTGTAATCCACCGTTATGGAAGATACCACGACAGTTATATGAATCGTCGTGGTATCTTAATTTTACACGACGGTCAACAACTGTCGTGCTATCATATATTTAAAATACACATATCATAGTGTAAAGCGGACTTTATACGACGGTTCGAACGATAACCGTGGTGTAAAGTGGACCCACGGACTTTACATGATGGTTCTACGTGAACAAAGTTTTTACAAAAATTTTACAAAATTTTTTTTAATTGTGAAAAAAAATTTTTTTTTACTGGTGTGGGGGCGCCACCCACGGGCGCCCCCACCCCCACTGGCGCCTGGAGCCCCCACTGGCGCCTGGCGCCCCTTGCTACCTGGCGCCCCCACGGGCGCCAGCAAGGGGCGCCAGTAAGTGGCGCCCGTGGGGGCGCCAGTAAGGGGCGCCAATGGCGCCCACCCAGGGGCGCCTGGTGCCCACCCACGGCCCCAGACACCCCCACGAATATTGACCAAGTTATGTATGATTTTTCAAAAAAAAAAAATAAAACTCATTTCGGCATTTGATCGAGCATGTTGTGGGCAGACAAAATCCGGTTTCATAAATGTGCGTATATTCGGTCATCAATCCCATTCACAAAACATAAAATACAAAAATGTGTTAAGAAGCAAACGAGAATACAAATATAATCATTGTGTGATTGTTGTCTTATTGCAAGAAATGGAATTGAGGGTGGAGAAATGTCACCTTGAATTTTCTGAAGAAGAGAAATGTCACCTTGAGCTTAGAGAAAAAAATGGGATTGATGACCGACAGTGAAAACGGCGGCGATGGCGGCTTTACCGGACTTGGCGGAGGGTGGCCAAAGTTTGGAAAAATTTGGAGAGGTTGGAGAAATTTGGAGAGGGGCGGTTTTTTGTGTATAAATGTGGGGAAGGGAGAGTTTGTGTATAAATAATGTGTTTTCACGCGGATTTCGAACACAAAATTTGAAATTTTAAACAAAAAATTCTAAAAATTTGAAATTTAAGAGCTATTACATGACGATTAAATGACCGTCGTGTAAGGCTTACACGACGGTCATATGATCGTCGTGTAAGTGAAGAATTACACGATGGTCATTCGTGTAAGCCTAGATTACACGACGGTCAAATTGACCACGGTCAATTTGACCGTCGTGTAATCCGGATTATATGACTTTACAAATAATTACTATAATAGATGTGGTAGTTCTGGACCGTAATAGTTGAGGAGATCTGGTTTCGCAGGCCTCTAGTTCTGCAATTTTTCACGGTTGCGGGATCTGTAATTTTTTTCGCGGCTGCAGAATAGTTCTGTCAGATTAAAAAAAAGACAGGAGGTAACAGGGTTTAAAAAAGCAGGAAGATTACACGACGGTCAGTATTAAGACCGTCGTGTTAAGCTCATGATTACACGACGGTCACCTCAAACCGTCGTGTAATTTTTCAAACCGAGGAGATTACACGACGGTCCCTAGGGACCGTCGTGCAAGTTGTTAGCTTACACGACAGTTTTCTGTAAACCGTCGTGTAAACGTCACTTTACAGGACGGGTTTTGGAAACCGTCGTGTAATCCTCGTCGTGTAATCCACCGTTTGTAGTAGTGATTATTATTATTTTTTCATACCTTTGGCACATAATTCTCCTTGTACACATTGTGTTGGAAAATCTTGGAAGGGACACATAGGTTTTTAACTTGAAGGCTCTTCCCACTCCTATCTTAACAAACAAGTATACCATTTTCCCAAGACTCCACCAAACAAGATAAATTTGAAGCTATCATTGGATAGACTAGAATGTGTTCCAAACTAGCAAAGCTTCAACTAGACAGCCAATCTTGCTAATTGTTGTTTAAATTAACATGACCTCTTTGATTAAATACTACGAGATTGTCGTAGAATAACACAATTAATTTATAATTGATTTTATAGTTAGTAAATAAATATTTCTGATTATAAAATAATAAAAATTGATACTCTCTTTTACATTTTACTAGCTAGTTTGTATACATGCAACACACGTGTTATACCCATATTATAGTAAATATTGTAGATTTTATAATTAATATAGATTGATTAAAACTATCAAATGTCTTTAGTTTAGTATGCATGTACCGATCTAAAGTTAAAATAATTAGTAACTAATATTTTTTAGAGTGAGTTTTCCGAAAAATAATAGTTCTAAACATCTTATAATCTCGCCACCGAAGAAAGTATAAATTTTAGTCATTTTAGTAAGAAAATATCAATTTTACTCTAATTCTCTACACACACATGTTTTAAGGTATTTTTCGTGCTTGTGTTCATGAGAGAATTATGTGGAATAAATGCATTTGTGTCGGTGTATTTTTGCCATAGAGAGAAAAACAAGTCGATATAGAGAGAGAGTGAGAGTGAGAAATTAATGCGTACTGATTACTTGAGCGAGGGATTATGCGAAGAAGTTTAATTACTTATAAACATATGAATTTCACAAGCAAAAATATGATTCTCCCACTGTTATTTTAAATAATTGAAAACTGAACAATACACGAATACACTTGTATGTATTGTTTAAATGAAAAGGAGTTGCCCTGAACAGTTGTAACCGAAAGAAGAATAGATTATGAATTATTAAAACCTTTAATAAAATAAAGTTGTCTTAAAAATTGTAGTCGAAAGATGAATGGATGGTGAATAATTAAAAACTATTATAAATTAGACCCTTTTAGTGACAGATTACAATAATAAAATATGATATGGTACAGTTTTAGACGATCTAGGATGAGTTGTAATACATCCCACAACTCATTGCGCTTTTAGTATTGTTAGGATATCACAATTTGTGAGCGTAAATTCAATTCATCTAATACAATTGTTCAATTGCATAATGAAGATAGTGTTGGGAACTATGAACACAATTTCAAACTCTAATAAATTAGATAATTAATCAAACTTTTTAATTAATTTCTCAAATTTATTAATTCCAAAGTTATTCTACCAAAAACTTGGAACTACACTCTTGAAACTATAGATGTAAACTTACTCAAAGAATAAAGTAGTCCATTTAATATTACCATTGCATATAAATTGATCCTCCATAAGTAATACATTGTTAGAGCTAAGTAAAATCCATTAACCTCTCTGATTATATCTTTATCCTCGAGAACCATGGATTCTCTAAAGAATGATAAATTCGTTAAATAAGTCACGAATTAAGTGATCATATTCAAGCCCCAAATCAACACGTAAGAGAATTATTTATTTGCTTCTTTAAAAAAGAAGGATTGATTTCATCTTGTAATGTTAACATTCTCTGCTATTTACATCATGATAAATCTATAATGCAAGGGATGAGATTAGATAGTTCAAATCCATACCGCATAAATCAAAAGACATGATTCCATATATTGGAGTATACTAAAAACTCAGGATTAAGATCATTCTATATGACCATCAGTTGATGTGATTAGAATCCGCTATAGTTAACGGAAATTATTAGCAATTTGCATCACATCATGTCCCGATCCTACATAATCACATAATAAATAGTGTACTCATTAAATGTCAATCTACGTTAACGGTTCGGATAAGGCCGTTGCATTCTTAATGGAAATGAAATGTACTAGTAATATTCAATTAAATATATAATTGTGTGATCAATTAAATAATTGATTACTTATTTAGGACCATTTCAAATTATTATTATCCTCTTATATATAACACTTATATAAATTATTTAAGGTCACATAAATAATTATAGTGTTTTATGATATTTATTAAGTATCAAATATACATGCATATAAAAGTATAACGAAATAAAACATTTATTTATTTAAATCATAACAAAGTTATAATACCATATGCTTCGTGGGTACCAACCCCAACAATAATAACACATGATTATTACATAATTTTACATGGCTTAACATTCAATAGAATTGACAATGACCTGCAACAATAACACACTTTTATTTATTTTTCTTGTTGCAGTTTTGCAATTTTCATCATTATTATACGACACTCAACACCCAAATAAACAACGAAAGTACATCCATGCTTACTGTAAACACAAACAGAAGCGCCCTCTTCTCTCGCTATAGACAGAAGATTATTCAAGCAACAGCTACCATCTCGGCATCAACTTCATAAGCCCGGTAAGGTTTATTCGATGTTTTGCTATTTTTAACGGGGAACAAACACAACCTTGCGACTCCACATTTTCTGGCTCGTTGATCCACATTTCTTTGAAGTTTCATATATCCTTCCTCACCCCAATTAGTGCCCCATGAGTTCCTCACAAGCCAATAATCCACACCATTCTTTACGCCGTATCCAATCACCACCACGGCGTGATTAATTTCTGTTCCGCATGAACCGGTGAAAACACCCTAGTACGGATTAAAAGAGAAAGAATAAGGTCCAAACTTCCTTCATATTTATTTCTAACTTAAACTTACAGTGATGTTGTATCATGTGTAGTACTCAACTGAAAAAAATGATTCATTTTTCACACTGAACAATTACAAATATAGCGCGACTCTTTAGCAAGTACTTCATTTTGAGCATAAAATTAAGGTCGATGTATATTATCCAATCCAATCAAACTAATATCAATTCATTCCATGTAAAATAAAGAAATGAACACTACTCTTATCTTCACATTATAGTTTGTGCACTTCAAAGAATTTTCAATGAAAATTTGATTTTATTCTCTTAATATTAATTTTAAATGACTCAGTAATTGAAGTAGGCACGAAAATGGAGTTTGTTAAAGTCTTACAGATTTATATAGCTTGAAACCACTACCAGAGGCATCAACTGTAACGATCACAGGCTGATTAGCCACGGCATTCTTCAACGCTTTCTCATTATAACTTTGAACATATTTGTAGCCATCAATGGTCGCAATGCTGGGCTGCAACAACATCATCCGACTAAAAATCCAATACAATCATGACTAATATCCGAGGACTAGGACGTGAATCAGAGGCCACCGCCCAAACTTCCCGGGATCTTCTTTTCCATTGTAGTCAAAACCTGCAGTGACTTAAAGTGGACGTGTAATCTGTAACACAAAATGTATCGGATTTACCTTATCTTTTTTACAGTCTCCTTTGACGCCAGTGTAAGGATAGTTAGCTCGGGAGGTGATGCCACCGTTCTCCTTGATGTACTCAAAGGCCTCGTGCATCCAGCCCCCCTTGCAACCGAGGTTTTTGTATGATGGGGCGCAGTCAAGGAGCTGTTGTTCGGAGAGAGAATGTCAATCAACTGAAAGAAGAATAGATTATAAATTATTAAAACCTTTAATTGTAACGACCCGCCTAGTACAGGCCGTTACCATACATATATACATATGGATATGGGGCTCATTGTACTAACTTACTTACATGAAAAACAACGGACAATTTTTTTTTCTTTTTTTTATACAGTGCCAACGAGCTCATAACTGTACTTGAAAGGAATGAACAACATTCGGATAACAAACCGTATACTTAGAAAAAATCAAAATGCGTAGTGGCATATTTTCTCACATTTCACAGTTCGCCCTGCCACGCTCCTCCATCTTGTATCAGCAACTGCTTGCAGGTTACTTACCTACAGCATAGACGTAAGACAATGAGTTTTCGCTCAGCAAGTACAACTATTTATACCGCAACAAATATAAAACATGACCTTACGTCATGTACATAGCATACCTTAACTTTCTACTCGTAACTTAACATACGCTTCCTACATAATAGGGTATACCTTTCATACATATCATGGCATACCCTTCATGCATAATGTAACATAGCATACTTATCATACTTATCATGGCATACATTTCATACCTAACATGACATACATATTATGGCAAACACCTCATACATAACATAGCATACTCATCATAGCATACATGGCATATTGTAACATATCATGTCACACTTAACATATAAAGCATAATATATGCATGGTCCGGTTATGCTCGTATTATGCTTTCCTTGTTCACTCTGTCTTACTTTCTTAGTTTATCTTACTTATGGGCCCCTTACTTGAGTGTACGAACCGGGCGTGCAACTAGGGAGTGGTTGGGGCGGCCAGTCCATTTCCAACTCAAACCATAGTCCAACCTGACCGTAGACGGGTGGTACGACACAGGCAAGCTTGCTTGCCATCTTGCTTACTTTTCATCTTATCATGTCATACTTAATCTTATTATTCTTGTAAGATTAGGTGGACATGCTTCATAACAACATACTTACATGCTTCATAGCTCAATGACATATCATACATCATGAACGTACCTTGGCAAAGCTTGCATCACAACTTGATTTCACATAAACCATATCATAACATATCATGATTCATATCATGAGCACATAACAACATACACAACAATATAGCATCATAACACATACAACACTAGCCCTAGCATACATCTAATATACTTTGGCAAGTAACAACACAAAGCCTATGCTGTAGGCGGAGTTGTACTTACCTTTCTTGCTATGTCCCAAGTAATGCTGCTCCTCCTCCGGGTACAGCTGCAGGTTTCTTCCTGCTTGGTGAAGGACATAGTCTAGTTAAACTCGTGAAATGCTGGTGACCTAACCAACATGCTTACATAATCCTGGTTGTATGTCCCTTTGTGCATAACGTCTTACTTGGTTACACTTAGTATCCCTATTGTTATGGATTTATTACTTAAAAGGTTACATTGGGTAACCTTATGTGCTAAGTCCACAACATACCATTAGGATTAGATCATCTTCCAACTTTGGGCTTCTTTTTTAATCCACAAACCACCGGGTTATTTCCATTAACCCTATATCTTAGCTCAATTGGTATCTTTTAGGGTTATACTAGGTAACCCTTAAGGCCAAACTAAATCAAATTGTTAGTCAACCAAAATCAACTATGGTCAACTATGGTCAACCCTCTTTGGGTCAACTATGGTCAACCCTCTTTGGGCCTTGGGCTTGACCCAGTAACTCGGGTATCCTTCCCGGTTACCATGCGTAATCGCTTTGCTTACCAAACTTTAGCTTGAAAATTCTATTTCTCCTTAACTTGGAAAATTTGGGGAAATTAATCCTAAAACTCTTTACTTAACTCGTAAAAATCTATTCTTAAAATGAGACTTTATAAAATTATTTAAGGCTGAAAACTGTCATTGAAACAGTCTCCATAGTCAAAACAGTGAGAATTGGAAAAATATAGTTTTTCTGAAACAGTTTTTAGAAAATCCTGTGCAGGAATTTCCTGTTCCCTGCACAGTTTTTATAAAACCGTGTCAGTTTAAAAATCTGTTTAGAATTTGAAAAAGTTGTCTTCACGAGAGTTCTAGCTCTCAAAAAATCCTAAAACTTTCATGTTTTACAAAAAATTTAATTCGGACTCTATCATGTTCATAATCTGGGTTGAAACCACCTAACCATGCATAAAACCTAGGCATGGTTAGGCTCGGGTTTTCACTAAAACTGAGGCCATTGGAGCCTCATTTTGAAAATCCGTCCATGCTACCCCCTAGGAAAAACTCTTCTAAACAACTTTTATGTTTTACATTTTTCCCAATTCGACCTCTAAAGGTATCAAATTTCACTTTTTAGAAAATTGGGTAGTTCCAATCCGAACTGGTAGTTTCTATTATTAGTTTCATTTTACGTCCTATTGCGCAAAATCTAACTCAACCGAACATACGGGAGCCTAAATAGCATGCATACAACATTTTTTAACGTCCCACATGAACAAACATGTAACTCTAACGCGTCCATGCAAACCAAAATAGATATGCCCTAGCCTAGGGTTTGCATGCTTCTAGGTTTGCATCTCATTCCAAACATTAATTCTCATACCATTCATGACTAGTACTAGCAACCTAGCATAATTGCCACAACCAGCTTGCACAAAACAGGGGACATACAATCCATCTAATCATGCAATCCTAACATACAAGCAAGCACAAACATATAGCAAATAAAAGCATAATCAAGCCACCCCTAGAACCCTAATCAAGCACCACAACTAGTTTATGGCAATTGAAATAAGCTTGAGCTTATGCTCTTACAAACTTTAGCTTGGAAATACACATAAATTTCCAAATGAAACCAAATGGAAAGGTTAGGGTTTGTGGGAGATTTTACCTTGGCTAACCCTCGAAATGGGTTAGGGCTTGGGATCCGAATTTCTCCCTCCCTTGGTTCTCCTTCCACTCGGTTTTTGCCCTCCAATTAGGCACCAAAAATTTTGTCTCACTTGGTTGGTGGTTCTCCTCACTCTCGGCCACTAACCACTCTAACCCTCTTTACTTTTTCCTTTCCCTTTCTTGCTCACCCACAACCGGCCATGGACTCACCTAGGGGTACCAAAATTCTTTTGGTCTCTTGGTTGGTGATTTCCTTTCACTCTCGGCCACTCTACCCTTTTTACCCACTGAAATTTTCTCTTCCTTTCCTCCTTCCCCATACTCGGCCACAAGCCAAGAAATGGGTTTCCAATTTTCCAAAACTTTCTCTTAGTTTCTTGGTTGAAAATCTGAACACCACCCCTAAGGTTTTCTCTTGGGTTTTCAAATTTTCTTGCTTCTTTCTTGGTTTCTCCTACTCGGATTTTAGAGAGAAATTTTGGCAAGAGTTTGGCTGTTTTTTCCTATTTTTCAGCCCCAAAAATCCGCTCCTCACATGGGTATTTATAGGTGTGGGGGAAACTTTGAAAAATTCTAAAACAACCCCATAAAAATTAAAATTTGCACTCTTGGCATGCAAGGTGGCCGGCCATTCCCTTGTAGAGCAAGGCTAAGATGACCTCATCATGGTGACATCATCTAGGTGACATCACTATCTTACATCACCAAATTTTCAAAATTTACACTTTTGCCCCAAAAGCTAAAATTCTTGCAATTTTGCCCCCTAGGTGGCCATTCACTTACTTGGAGAACAAGACAAGCTTATCTCACCTTGATGACATCACTACGCTTACATCATCAATTTTCTGGAATTTGCACTTTGGCCCCTAAGGGTAAAATTTTGACATTTTTGCCCCTTAGGTGGTCGGCCATGCCACACTTTTTAGAGCATTCTTTGCTTTCTTTCTAAGCTTAATAATTCAATTATGATGTCATAAATTGAGGATAGGATGATGTTATCCGTATTAAGCCTTGTTTGGCTTTTTCTCAATATACAGTCCATTTTTAAGCTACACAGATATTTTTAATACTGTGTTCACTTAAACACATTATTTTTATACTGTACTATAGTCTAAAATTTATCTGTGTAAAAACGGATAGTATAAATTTTTTTCTTATTTTTCAAGTCCTTTTTGTCCTTGATCCTTACTAGGTGTGCTTGATTTTCTAAGGTGGTTTTAATGCCTATTCAAGCTATCTTACCCATAATGTCGGGTTTTACAGTATCTTTTCCATACTGCATCACATAATACTGCAAAGTCAACCAGTTGACCACTTTTGGTCAAACTTTGACTTTTTCGGTCAAACTTTGACTTTTTCAAAATTACGTACTTTTTCGTCCTTTTCGACTAAAAATGGCGTTTGCTAGCCTTAGCAATCTATTTCGAGTCTTATTGAACCGTAAGAACTCACAAACAGTATGAAAAACTCTTAACCAAGCTTTTTCACAAATACCTCTACGGTATGCACATAATTCCTTTGAAAAGGAAACAATATCATAGAAATTCTAGGTATTACATTAATAAAATAGAGTTGTCTTAACAATTACAATCGAAAGATGAATAGATTGTGAATAATTAAAAACTTTTATAAATTAGGCCCCTTTAGTGAGAGATTACAATAATAAAATATGATATGGTACATGTAATAGAGCATTTAATTGAATTTGTGGATACCGTTTTAGACGATCTAGGATGAGTTTTAATACATCCCACAACTCATCGCGCTTTTAGTATTGTTAGGATGTCTCAATTTGTGAGCGTAAATTCAATTCATCCATCTATTACAATTGTTCAATTACATAATGAAGATGGTGTTGGGAACTACGAACATAATTTCAAACTCCAATAAATTTGATAATTAATCAAACTTTTTAATTAATTTCTCAAATTTATTAATTTCAAAGTTATTCTACTAAAAATTTGGAACTGTACTATTGAAATTACATATGTAAACTTACTCAAAGATATAGTAGTCCATTTAATATTGCCATCGCATATAAATTGATCCTCCATAAATAATATATCGTTAGAGCTAAGTAAAATCCACTAACGTCTCTGATTATATCTTTATCCTTGAGAACTATAGATTCTCTAAAGAATGATAAATTCATGAAATAAGTAGC
>CM046379.1:10814946-10843087 GCA_025413485.1 Ficus microcarpa | reverse complement strand
GATCATATTCAAGCCCCAAATCAACATGCACGAGAATTATTTATTTGCTTCTTTAAAAAAGAATGATTGATTTCATCTTGTAATGTTAATATTCTCTGATGTTTACATCGTCATATCTCCATAATGCAAGCGATGAGATTAGATAGTTCAAATCCATACCGAGTAAATCAAAAGACATGATTCCATATATTGGAGTCTACTAATAACTCAAGATCAAGATCATTCTATATGACCATCAGTTGATGTGATTAGAATCCGCTATAGTTAATGGAAATTATTAGCAATTTGTATTACATCATGTCCCGATCCTACATAATCACATAATAAATAGTGCACTTATTAAATGTCAATCTACGTTAACGGTTCGGATAAGGCCGTTGCATTCTTAATAGAAATGAAATGTACTAGTAATATTCAATTAAATATATAATTGTGTGATCAATTAAATAATTGATTATTTATTTAGGACCATTTCAAATTATTATTATCCTCTTGTATGTAACACTTATATTAAATATTTAAGGTCACATAAATAATTTTAGTGTTTTATGATATTTATTAAGTATCAAATATACATGCATATAAAAGTATAACGAAATAAAACATTTATTTATTTAAATCATAACAAAGTTATAATACCATATGCTTCGTGGGTATCAATCCCAACAATAATAACACATGATTATTACATAATTTTACATGGCTTAACATTCAATAGAATTGACAATGACCTGCAACAATAACACACTTTTATTTATTTTTTCTTGTTGCAGTTTTGCAATTTCCATCTTTATTATACGACACTCAAAACCCAAATAAACAACGAAAGTACATTCATGCTTACTGTAAACACAAACAGAAGCGCCCTCTTCTCTCGCTATAGACAGAAGATTATTCAAGCAACAGCTACCATCTCGGTATCAACTTCATAAGCCCGGTAAGGTTTATTCAATGTTTTGCTGTTTTTAACGGGGAACAAGCACATCATTGCAACTCCACATTTTCCGGCTGATTGAGCCACATTTCTCTGAAGTTTCATATATCCTTTCTCACCCCACCCAGTGCCCCATGAGTTCCTCACAAGCCAGTAATCCACACCATTCTCGTTGCCGTATCCAACCACCGCCACGGCGTGATCAAGGGCGACTCCGCATGGACCGGTGAAAGGACCCTAGTACGGATTAAAAGAGAAAAAATAAGGTCCAAACTTCCTTCATAATTATTTCTAACTTACACATACAGTGATGTTGTATCATGTGTAGTACTCAACTGAAAAAAATGATTCATTTTTCACACCGAACAATTAGCGCGACTCTTTAGCGAGTATTTCATTTTTTAGCATAAAATTAAGGTTGATGTGTCTTATCCAATCCAATCAAACTAATATCAATTATTCCATGTAAAATAAAGAAATGAACACTCTTCTTATCTTCACATTATAGTTCGTGCACTTCAAAGAATTTTCAATTCAAATTTTATGTTATTCTCTTAATATTAATTTTAAATGACTCAGTAAATGATGTAGGCACCAAAATGGAGTTTGTTAAAGTCTTACAGATTCATATAACTTGAAAGCGCGACTAGAGGAATCAACTCCAACGCTCACAGGCTGAGCAGCCACGGCAACCTTCAACGCTTTCTCATCATATCTCTGAACAGATTTGTAGCCATCAATGGTCGCAATGCTGCGCTGCAACAACATCATCTGACTAAAAATCCAATACAATCATGACTAATATCCGAGGACTAGGACGTGAATCAGAGGCCGCCGCCCTAACTTCCCGGGATCTTCTTTTCCATTATAGTCAAAACCTGCAGCAACTTAAAGTGGACGTGTAATCTGTAACACAAAATGTATCGGACTTACCTTATCTTTTTTACACTCGCCTTTGACGGCAGTGTAAGGATAGTTAGATCGGGAGGTGATGCCACCGTTCTCGATGATCCACTTATAGGCCTTGTTCAGCCAGCCCCCCTTGCAACCGACGTTTCTGACTGATGGAGCGCAGTCAAGGAGATGTTGTTCGGAGAGAGACAGTAGCTTTCCTGTCCGTATCTGGTTAAGGCCTTCCACTGCTGCTACAGTTGCGAATGTCCAGCAGCTTCCTGCTCAACCAAAAACAACAGCAAATCACAAACTACCTCGTTTAATTCAAGAGTTTTAACTTTCAAACAACAAGTTTTCCTTGTGGTTTTTTGTTTTCATTTTTTCTGATTCGTTAAGCCTTATGGCAACAAACTGTTGCTTCTAGTAGAATTGATTTGACTTTTTTTTTTTTTTTCTGCTTTTCTTTTCTATTTTTATATTTTCATGGGCGTGGAGTGTTGCTCACTAGATTTGGTCTTAATTGTGTTTGGGCCAAGCTGAAATCATCAGGCCAGTCCCGCGAATTCCAGGGCCCATTTTTCTCATTTTTTTAGCCTTTTTTTACATCCTTTCATGAGAATTTATTTTGTTTATGGTTTTATTCCTACCGTCTGTCGTTAAATTCTTTTCAATAAATATAATTAACAGATTAATCATTTATCACTTAACTACATTTTTTATCTTTTATTTATTATTTTTTTTTGAAAGAAATACCCTTCAATTACTAATTAATAAAATGAGATACACAAAATTTACCTTAGGATTTGATATTTTACTACTTTCAAATCACAATCTAGAGGGTGAAAATAATTAAATTGTCACTGATTAAGATAAATATAATACATATTTAAGCAATGTTTTAATAGTTCGACTGTTCGAGAAATAGTTCAAAAACGTTTGAGAGTTTGGAAATTAAAATGAGATTGTTAAACAAACATACCAAACGACAAGTGAAAACCACAAGTCCACTATTCTCTTCCCACCAGTTGATAAACAAACATGACCGATCGACAAAAGCCTAATCCTCAATATAGAAAAGTAATCAATCTTTACAAAAAACGACAAAACCAAAAAGAAAGCTTTTTACGTTTACAATATCATAGTTGACAATCCATATTTCTACAGATTTGCTTTCGCGAGGTTTCAATATTTACTATCATATTTTTGGTTCAACCGTATGATTTATGTGTAGAACCACAAATCCATTCTCTCAGGCGGAAAAAAGAAAAAAAGAAAAAAACCACCATTCCATTTCTTTAAAAATAGATAAGCAAATATCCAAGCTCTATTTAGATTTTCGAAACCGACGAACTTCTCGACCAAACCTCCACTATCTCCACTACCATCGCTTATCCCAGTCTGTTACTGATTTTTTTACACAGAATCTATATTTAAGAAATTTTCCGTGTGAGTCCCACTCATAGAAATTAGGCTAAATAAGGGAGTGGTTCAAAATCCCAGAATTCTTTAGTTGTTGATGTCCTCTCTTGTTTTCCATCAAGGTTGGAATTATAATGTAGTATGTCTCACCATTAAGGATGGCACTGATGTTCTTTTGAAACCTTCCCAAATGTTTTTATTTATTTTTTATCGTCATGATCGAAACAAAATAACGAACAAATTAAAAACTTGTAGAAAAATATTATGGAGAGCCCGGTGCAGGCAAAAAAAAGCATGATGCACCCTTAAGGTGATTCCATATATTAATTTCCCATTATCAAAAACAAATTTTTTAATTAAAATATAAATTTAACAGGTTATTCAACCTGCTATAGCAAGTCATCTAAAATGATACATCATCGAATATATTAAATGCATGCGCTTCTCTCTGTAATTTTGTCTGTAATTATGGATAGTTATAAAAAAAGAGCATCCATTGAAACCTCTTTTATATATATATATAAGAAACTCTGAAATGAAAAGAAGGAAAGGAACGAAAGAAAAAGCTAACCGCATTTTCCTTGATTTCTGATGGGATTCACAGCACCCTTACTCCTCCAATCGACAGTCTCTGGCACGTTAACGGCGGCGTCTGAGGCGTATATGTTGCTGGCGACCTTGGCCATTAGCTCGAAGTCGGGCCTGGTCCCCAACATCTCGCGGCGGTACTCCTCGTCGGTCATGTCAGCAAACGTGTTCATCCCGACCTTGTACGTCCTGTTCTGTACGGCGTTGTGTTCGTCGACGAACCTAAGGTTGTCCTTGAAGATCTCGAACCTTCTCTCCTCCTCTCCCAGACTGTTGTAGGCTCTCCCGTGCGTCACCATCCAATTAACGAACATCTCCCTCACCTCTGCATCGGTTCTCGAGCTCGTCAATGGCGGATATAACAGAGCGAAGCAGAGGACGATCGTCAGGATGGTTGTGAATACGGTGAGAGCCATGGCTTAAAACAAGAAGAACCAGAAAGAAGAAGAATAAGAAAGAAGTAGAAGAATGGTGAGGATGATTTTGATGGAGGAGTTGTGGTGGGGGGGGTTTATATAGGGAAATGGAGGGAAACTTTTCTCTCTCTTAATATGATGAATAAGTGGTGGAATAATCGTAGAGAAAGAGGGAAATGAGTTTAAACCAAAGATGAAAATATCGATATTAACATAAATATGGACGGTAGATAATGTCAAAATCGACATCGATAATGGTAAAAACAAAAAAAAAATGATGAATATTCCCAAAATAAAAAAAAAAAAGAAAATTTCAAGTGAAATTATAGAAAATGAAAAGAAACTAAATAACATAAAAATTTGATCAATTTTTAACAACAAAATAATGTATGTGAAAAAATATATTTGAAGAAAAATGTACATAAAAACGATTTATTATTAAAAAAAAACATTAATAGAAGAACAACTTCATTAAGAAGAAATTTTGTATCTCATAATATTTTATATAGCAATAATTGCATGCAGGGTCCATAATTTAATGGAGACGTTCTCGATACATTTAATATTACAAAGTAGAAGGCATGTGAATTATTTTATTTACTAAAATTTTCTTTTATTTATTTTGCAAATCTTTGTCTTCGTCTTTATAAAGATGGATATCAGTAAATATTTGACGGATTCAGCTATCGAAATATCTATATGTATTCAGATACTCCAGTAAAATTGTGAATGAAGAAAATATATATTGATATATTATGGATATTGTTCGAAAAGTATTGATATTTCATGGATACTCTAGTAAGAAATATCTATAACCCCTTATAATTTTATTAATAGTCTCCATTTACAGATAATATCGAGGAAATATGGATAAATTTGTTGATATTATCATCATTAGTTTAAACTGACATAAAGAGGTGCAAGGAATAACACAATACTACTACAATCATCGTCATTAATGACAAAAAAATGTTGTCGCTAATAAACCACGAAAATGAAGATATCAAATACGAAATAAAGGGTATTATTTATGCCAATTAAAAGAAGTCTATATCTTACTTGTTGGTTACTTGATTTGATACAACGAAATAGATTTTAAAAATATTCACCTAGAATCTCACTTATTTATTACATAAAATAGTTAATATGAACAATTAATTATCTATTGGCAACAAATATCAATGGGGTTTCATCAAAACTCTCAGACAATGAACAATCCTCGTACGGCGGTAGAACCTTTAAGGCTTTTCAACCCAAGCCCTTTAACGCTATTCTCTTCTCATTATATCTAGCAGCATGTGGACACCAACTAATTTTCAGCTTGTTTAGTTTTCTCCTTCTAATCCTTAAAGAAGAGGTTTCCTTATCTCTAAAGAGGTAAGAAAAGGAATCATAGATGAAGGCTAAAAAGAATCTAAACTGGGAGACACATATATGGGTTTTTATACACCACTAGGTCTCGGCTTAGTACGGGTGTAATTAAAATCACCCCTACACTTCATGAAGGTATGCGGGTCTTCGTATAACACTGGGTATAGGGTTAGTACGGTTGTTGTTAAAATTGACCCTACACTTAAGGAAGGAAGTGCCCACTCGGGAGTGGGCTAGCATGTGCGTCCCTCTCTTGGGAGGGGCGTATGCGACATGTGGAACATGGACGTACTTGTCCTCCCCTGAATGCATGTTGTGGAACAAGCAAGGATGAAAATATCTATGACATCATCAACATTTCCACGACATTGTCCGTATTTTGAAGTCTCGACATAGATAACGATGGGATTGATATTTCTTCCTAGAATATCCATCAAATGTCCACAATGTCTCAAAATGTCCACAATATCATTAAATATCCATAATATTTTTTGATATTTCCAGAAAATGTCCAAAAACTTGAGGCATTTTTTTTCCCCAAAAATTTCAATTTACGTTCATTTTAGTTTTTTTAATACAAAAAAAAAAAAGAAAAAGTGACAACATGCTATACAAGATGAAGATCACAGTTGTAAGATAGCAGATGAGGGTATTGGGCAATTGAAAAATAACACATAAGAAGACGTGGCATAACTCAAATGAGTCACACTAATAGGGATTCACCTTGAGTTTTTATTTCATGTGGTTAAGAATCAAGCAAAGTTCATATAGTTATAATCATCCTTATGGTCATCAAATGATGTCTAGTTTAGAAGTACAAAATCGAGACGGCTTTTTTGAAATATTGGCATATCCTACACCACAAATTGATATAGAAATGTCATTGCCCATCAAGACTACTCATCATATTAAACATATCAATAACATCTAATTTATGGGGTAATAATTGGCAGAGACGAAGAAATATACAAGTGAAACATTAACAATTACTTTCAAAACCATTCAAAAGTAGGGATGGTAATGGGGCAGGGTGGATACAGGCGTGTCTCCCCCACCCCCATACTTGCCTCCCTTTTTACCTCCCATACGCACCTAATTTAATACGGGTGCGGGAGCAGAGAATATCCGTTGAGGGTGCTATATCCATATATACCTTACCCATTTACCCATCATGAATTATTAAAAAAAATTGAAAATAACTTCTATTAAAGTTTTCATGAATTTTAACAATATAATCATAATTGAAAATAAAATTGAAACATTAAAAACAAATCCAAACTTCAGAAATCTATTAAACTAAGTTCATAAAGCAAACTAAAACAATAAAATACTAACTTTATTATTCTTCTTCTATTATAAGGGAATAATGTGGGGTGGGTGCGGGTATGGGGAGCTTCCCCCACCTCTACCCAGTACTAGTACGGGTAGTTAATCTTAACCCACATACCCACATACTATCCTCCATACCTGCCCCATGAGGGGTGGGTACCCTTGGGTACTCGTGAGTAAAAATGAGATCATGTTCAAGATTAATATCTTAACAAATTTATTGTTTATATTAGATTAGGATCGACAACCAGTGTTTTCTAACCTGCTAGAAACTCTTTTTGGATTAGCTACACTCGAAACTTATATGTACTCTTTTATATTTGATATTTAATTTTTATGTACACTATTATATTGTAGTATATTATTTGTAATGATTAATGAGTACTTAATATCATGTTGAAATTACAATCAACACTTAATTATTATAATTTACTATTACATTATGTAATATAACCGTCATATTCGATTAAAAAATGGATTATTTTAGTTATGAATTTAGTTTAAATTATGTAATATTTATTTTTTTGAAATTTTGTAAAGTTTTAGCAAAAATTATAAGTTCTTCTTTGAGTACCCGCTTTTTTTTTTTAAGATATCCGTCGACATTGACATTTTCATCAACATTATTCGTAAATCAAAATCTCGACGACTCCGTCAACATCGACATTTTCATCCTTGAATACAAGCTTCTTCAATTATTTCTGATCAAGTGTATTGTCTTTAAAAAAATATTTATTATTTGAAATAATGAATAAAGAATTTTGTACATTTTACGTAACTAATAAATTAATTCCGACTATTGGTTTGGCCATGTAGACTTGTCCTCTTGATGCAGCTCTTGGCTAGCTAAACGAATTCTTTCCTAGCTACTAGTACACTAGTACTATTGTAAAGATTGACGTAATAAAAGTCTTCAGTTACGTGAGATAATTGAATATATTTGTCTTGAGACGAATATTATTGATTCTAATCAGCAAATATTTAAGGGATATACCTGTGGAAATATCCATATATATCCGGATACTACGGTAAAATTGTGAAGGAAGAAAACATATATTGATATGTCATAGATATTGTCCGGAAAGTATAAATATTTCATGGATACCGTGGTAAGAAATATCTTTAATCCTATATTTGTATTGAAGGTTTCTATTTATAGATAATTTCGAGCAATATTAACAAAGTTGTCGATATTTTCGTTGTTGGTCTAAATTGGCGTAAAGAGATGCAGAGAATGGCATAGTACTACTACAATCATCGTCACCAGCAATGACAAAATGTTGTCGCTAGTAAACCACAAAAATTAAGGCCCCTTTTGAGGATACATTTGGAGACGGTGTTTTGGAGTTTGAGATTGATTGAGTTTGGAAATGTGCATTTAGTAAAAATAAACTATTTGGAGTGAAAAAGTGTAAAAACTTAAAATGTGTTCGGAAAATAAATCAACAATATGGAACTTGTTTCGTTTCTCTCGAAATTCTATGCAATTTGGGGGAAAAATTATCACATTTCGACTTAAAATCATAAAGTCATAGACTTTAAAGTTTGTGTTTTTTAAAAATGTTTGAAAAAGTGAATAGTAAAATTGGAGGAAAAACACAAAAATATGTTTTGAAAAAAATTTTGTAAGGCGTCTCAAAACGGAGCCTAATATATCAAATATAAAATAAAAAGGTATTATTTATACCAATAAAAAGATGACAACATCTTACTTGTTGGTAATTTGATTTGATACAATGGAATGGATTTTAAAGATTTTCACCTAGGATCTCACACATTTATTATATAAAATAATTAATATGAATAATTAATTATCTATTGGCAATATCTATCTATGGGGTTTTCATCAAAACTTTCACACAATGAACAATCCTCGTATGGAGGTTGTACCTTTAACGCTTCTCAACCAAAGCCCGTTCACGCTATTCTCTTCTCATTATGACAAGCAGTGTGTGGACAGCAATTAATTTTCAGCTTGTTCAGTTTTCTCCTTCTAATCCTTAATGTAAAAGGTTTACTTATCTATAAAGAGGTGAGACAAGGAATCCTAGATATTGGTTAAAAAGAATCTAACCGGGAGACACATACATGGGTCTTTATATACCACTAAGACTAGGGTTATTATGGGTATAATCAAAACCACACCTACCCTTGTTGAAGGTATACGGGTCTTTACATAAGACTAGGTATAGGGTTTGTAGAAATGCTTTTAAAATCACCCCTACACTTGAGGAAAGAAGCGTTTACTTGGGAATATGCTAAGTAGGCTAGCATACGCCCCCCTCTCTTGGGATTGTTCAACACATGGAACATGGAGGCGCCATGTGTCCTCTCCTGATAATGTACCGTAGTACAAATTTTTTTAATTATTTTCGATCAGGTGTACCGTCATTAAAATTATTGATATTTATTATTCGAAATAATGAATAAACATCTTCTTACATTTTACGCTATTAGTAAATTAATTCTAAGTATTGGTTTGGCCATGTTGGCTGGTCTCCTTGGTGCAGCCATTCCTAGCTAAACGGATTCTTTCCTAGCTAATAGTACACTAGTACTACTGTAAATATTGACGTAATGTGATAATTGAATATCTTTGATAATTGACGTAATAAAATTATGTGATAATTATACACTAGTACTATTGTAAATATTGACGTAATAAAAAAGTCTTCAATTATATGTGATAATTGAATATCTTTGATAATTGACGTAATAAAATTATGTGATAATTATACACTAGTACTATTGTAAATATTGACGTAATAAAAAAGTCTGCAATTATATGTGATAATTGAATATCTTTGATAATTGACGTAATAAAATTATGTGATAATAGTACACTAGTGCTATTGTAAATATTGACGTAATAAAAAAGTCTTTAATTATATGTGATAATTGAATATCTTTAATAATTGACGTAATAAAATTATGTGATAATAGGAGTATTATTATAAATATTGACGTAATAAAAAAGTCTTCAATTATATGTGATAATTAAGGCCCCAATTAGTTTGCGAGTTCGAACTCAAAATTTTCATCTCAGTTTTTGTCTTTTTCTGAAAAAGTTTTTGTTTTTTCTGAAAAAAATTTTCGTCTTTTCTGAAAAGTCAACAAAAATTACTATTGAAACTTAAAATTTCTAATTTAAATTCATTCACCAAACGGACCCTAAATATCTTTGATAAGTGATGTAATAAAATTATGTGATAATGGTACACTAGTACTATTGTAAATATTGACGTGATAAAAAAGTCTTCAATTATATGTGATAATTGAATATCTTTGATATTTGACGTAATAAAATTATGGGATCATAATACCCTGTCCTGTTGTAAAGATTGACGTAATAAAAAAGTCTTCAACTAAATGTGATAATTGAATATCTTTGTCTTGTGGCAAATATCTCTTATCAGCAAATATTTAATGGATTCATCCGTGGATATATCTTTATATATCTTGATACACCAGTAAAATTGTGAAAGAAGAAAACAAATATTGATATGTTGCGGACATTTGCCCCTGTATTTTTATTGAAGGTCTCCATTTATATATAATTTTGAGTAAATATCAACTAAGTTGTTGATATTTTCATTATTGGTTTAAACTAGCGTGAAGAGATGCAAAGAATGACACAGTGCCACCACAATTATCATCATTAGTGACAACAAAATGTTGTCATCATCAAAGTGCTACCACATTTTCGTTGTCATTCTATAGCTGTCATTTTTGCTAATTGTTCTTTGAACATGACCTCTTTTTTCCACAACGCTAAAAGTGTGGTTAAGATAAGATTCCAGACAATTATGTTCAAAAGGTTTAATCCAATTTTCGATATTAATCCTACGTTTCAAAAGTTCTTTTTTAAAAAATAAAAAAATTCTAATTCAACATAAACTTTTTAGTATTTTCAAATTCACATTACACTCATTTTCTCTCTCGAATGCCAATTCAAAAAGTTTCTCATTTCAAATTTCTTTTATCCAAACTTCAAGTTAAAAAAAAAAAAAAAAAGCCATTTTAGAGTTTCATCAACAATTTGAAAATTTCTAATTTACGTGCCTTTTCAATAATATTAAGCTAGGGATCGGAGCACTCTTAACATAGGTAGATACTTCGCGGGAGAGGACTTGGTAAGATGGGTCGGGTCACATCGAAGAGCAATGGCAAAGCACTAGGTATTCCAACGCAGCCACTACCTAACTCAATTATGGAGATCCGGTATTTCTGAATCCTTCTTATAAGATATAAATTTAGAAACCCATTTGGTTTATAGATGACTTCTTAAAATAGAAAAGAAATCTTAAAAGAAAATGAAAGCAAGGACTGAGTATGGACTGCCATTCAACCTAGAGCATATAATTGTTGGTTTTGAAAATGAGTATTTTAAAAATTTCAGTGGAAGCCTGAGACCATGAATAACAAAAATTTCTCAAACTTTCATTGTCATTCTATAATTATATTAATTTAAGAGAGAAAGAGCAAAATAGCATTTTTGAAGGGAGTAATATATAGGGCCCACTTGGGAGGACGTCTGGAGACGGTGTTTTTGCAGTTAGATTGGAAATGTGTGTTTAGGGGAAGACTTTTGGAAAAAGTTATGATATAGAAATTTGGGCACAAATTTGAAATGTTTTGGGAAAAAAAAAATTACAAAATAGATCTTGTCTTGTTCATTTCATTATTGTGAACATTTTGACACAAAACTATCTTATTTTGATTTGAAATGATAAAATTATGTACATTTAAAGTATGGATGGTATTTGTTGCTTAATTTCCTTTATGGTCCTCTGTAGTGTATTCTCCTCTAGAGCATACATGTTGGAGTGTCGTTTATTATTTTGAGTGTGTATCAAATGTGTCATTTTGAGTCTTTCCAAATGCATTAAAAACCTTCCATGTATTGTTGTTTGGGGACTACGAGAGATTGGCATTTTGAGAATAACATTTTCAGAGAGGTTTCTCTCTTATGCCTCCCCTTCATGGGTTTTCTTTAGGTGGATTTGGAGCCCTTGCTTCTTCCTCCATCCAAGTTCGGCCAATAAATTTCATCTTTTACAGACTTCCTATGTTAAGTCTGATGTTGAGTTCGGAGTTTTGAACCCATATGGCATATTGTCATCTAGAAACATTGCCCCTAAATAGGTTCATAGTAAACTATAACATAAAATTTTAATCATAATAAAAATTAACATAATCAAATTTATGATTAAATACTATAAAAACATAAAAATGAAATAAAAAACTCTATTTACTACAATTTTTCGTAGTCCAATATACAAAAAGGAAGAGAATGAGAATCTTTCTATCGTCTGATTAGGTCGATAACTCTAAATTTATTGAAAAAACTCAACCGAATCTAGAGACAACTCAACTCCTTTGATTCCACATTCTTTCACACCAATCTCCGTTGCTTGATTAAATGAATAAGTGGCATTTTTATTGATGGAAGGACACTTACAATTTTAGTGTCTTTATTTCGGCTTTCAACACATAAGAAAAACAAAGAATGCAATAGAAAACTTTTCTTTCCTAGAGTTTCTTATGACTATCAGAATAATCCGCTTTTGCCATGAAATTAAGCCATATTTACAAAGCATAATTGGTTACCCAAAACTCCATATACGTGTATGTATCACATATATATAACTGCAAGAAGGAAACCGCGTTTTCACGTTCACAAGTTTCCGTATTTTTAAATTTTAGATTATTAATTATGTATTAAATACATATAAACATATATGTATAACGTGCCTATGCACGTTTCCAGAAGGAACGGAATTCCTCTTTTTTTTTTCTTATACTATAAATCTTAAATTTAAAATATAATTTTAAATAATAAATATTTATTATTTCAAAAACAGAAAACTAACATATCATAATCTGCACTCCAATGAGTCTTACCCACTAGTATTAGGCGCAGACACAGCATGTCTCACTCACTATGTCATTCAGTTTTAATATTTAGACAATCTCTGTTAATTAAATAAAACAATTAATTTATAATTGATTGAATAGTAAGTAAATAAATATTTGTGATTATAAAAATGATAAAAGTTGATATTCTCTTTTATATTTTGCTATTTTGTACACATGCAACGCCCCCGCTGTAACGCTCCCACCTACGTAGGGCCGTTACTATTCTTACTTAAATTAAACCTTGGTCTTAAATACTTAACCTTACTTACCATCTTGTAACGCCCCGGCCATCCACGTAGGACCGACTACGTAAACGTGGGCCGTTACTTTACGTACTTAACTTACTTCTTAGTTTCTAATACTTAAACTTTCAGAAAATTTCAGAATAAAATTTTTTTTTTCTTTAACTTACTTAACTTTATTTTAACTTAACTTAAAATCACAACTTAAATAAACTTATGCATATGGGTAAACTTCACCATGACTACTCATTACTTGTTATGCCGATTATAAGGTCACACATAACCTTTTAAACCGGTCTTTTGAAACATCACCTACGTAACATGGTACATATTACTTAATCATACAAGTACAAGTTTATAGTTAAAGAGTTTTCGGAAAAACTGCGTAGTGATATCCCACACCGCCCTTCACTAGCCTCATCATCTCCATGGCCCACCAAGTAAAGATGCAGGCTTTTGACCAACAGTATGAAATATCCTAATAAGCTTTCGTCCAGCAAGTACAAACATAATTTCACAAAATACGTCAACACCATATAACTTATGCATAATCCATTTATGATCGTTTATGAATGTCTTATGCTCCATTATGGACTTAATTATGAATTTATTAGCTTGCTTAACATATGGGTCCCTTATGTATGTACCAAACGTGCGCATTCCACATAAAGTTAAGGTTTGCAAGGTTTCTAACAATTTTGGGAGTCATAACCCTTCACGATTTGACGGCAGGTCTTAGTATCTTAAACTTGAACTTGAACTTGAACTTGAAACATACATAATCCTCCACGATCTGGTGGGAGGTTGGTACGACACCTTACTTGTCTTATCTTATGACTTAATATGTACTTACCATGTCATTTAATATTAGTGAACATGCCTCATGATGTCACTATATCATAATAGAATATCAACCATAACATATACATACACATGGCATATCATAGCATAGCATGACATATCTTGGCATAACATGGCATATCATGGCTTAACATAGCATATACAAAAACATGGCACATTATAGTATACATGTAAATAAGTCATACTTGAAAATAGTTTATTATTTTCCATACTGTAGGTGAGATTTGTACTTACCCGATATCCTATGCTCTTGACCTAATGTTCCAACAAGGTACATTAACAGGTTCTATTCCTGTTTCAATTAAGGCGTAAGATAAGAGTCATCCTATCTTACTATAAATTATTACATTTAATATTGGTATCTTAACCAACATCCATGAGTAACCCTAGTTATATGTCTCCCACATACTACTATGATTTCTTATTCGGTTACTAGATATAACCCTAGGGCATTTGGCCCAAACCAAACATGAATAGTGCTTAATATCTTATTAGGTTACCATGTGTAACCCTGGGTTTAGGCCCAAATTATATCTGGATTAAAACCCTATTGAGTTGCTAAGGCCCAGTCACTTTTAAAATCGTATCCCATTAGGTTACTGTTGGTAACCATGGGTTTTAGGCCCAACTCAAGTGCTTGGGTTCTCTTATGTATTTACCTAAGTAATTTGGCCCATTAAAATTGGTAACCTTCTCGGTTATTATTTATCCTATAGTTGTTTACCATAGGACTGGGCTTATCTTATTTATTTTTACCCTTGTTTAATAAATTTTAATCCCTCTTTTAAAAACTGCTTAAAATAGTCCATACACTTTGATTATTAGTGCATGTGCAGGAATTTCCTACTTTTGCACTGTTTTTAAAAATCTTGTGCAAGAATTTTCTAAACCCTACACAGTTCTGTTTTAACATTAAAATCGATTTGGATTTTGAAAAAATTTTTTGGCCCAACTCAAGTGCTTGGGTTCTCTTATGTATTTACCTAAGTAATTTGGCCCATTAAAATTGGTAACCTTCTCGGTTATTATTTATCCTATAGTTGTTTACCATAGGACTGGGCTTATCTTATTTATTTTTACCCTTGTTTAATAAATTTTAATCCCTCTTTTAAAAACTGCTTAAAATAGTCCATACACTTTGATTATTAGTGCATGTGCAGGAATTTCCTACTTTTGAACTGTTTTTAAAAATCTTGTGCAAGAATTTTCTAAACCCTACACAGTTCTGTTTTAACATTAAAATCGATTTGGATTTTGAAAAAATTTTCTTCGTGAAAGTTTTAGACCATATCAGAATCTACAAATTTCGTGCTTTTCTCAAAACCTAAATCTGCCTCTATCCTACTCTTTTTCCTTGTTGAACCTGCCTGGTCGTGCACACTAGGTCTGGCCAACCAAACTAGGGTTTTTGTAAAAACGGAGGCTTTTGGAGCCTTATTTTTGAAAACTGTCCATATTATCCCCTAGTATTTTCCATTTTCTACAATTTTGTAGTTTTGACTTTCTTCAAATTCGGCCTTTAGAGGCCTTAAAATTCAGTTTCCAGATCACTGCCCAGTCTTGACTCGAGACTGGCAGTTTTGGTTTTAGTTGGTTCTTACGTGAAATTACGCGCACATTACTTTGAACGGTTAAAACCGTGAGCCTACATCAAACATGTAGTGTATTACTTAATGTTTTCATAGCCGTGCATTCATTTTACAATCATGCTATCCTTCATGAAACCTATATAGTGAATCTTCACTAAACTAGGGTTTTTAGGGTCTTCTTGGACCCTACATACAACATACATAGCCGTATCCATATTCATTCATGCTACATCATTCTTGAGTATGTGGGGACATATAACAAACATCTAATAGGCATACACTCATACCACATGCTATCTAGCACATATCATCATAATCAAGCACCAAATCATAAATATGGACCAACAAAACCTAATCAAGCACATTCATGCATTCATATCTAATCCTAGTGCATAAAACTAATGGTGAGCTTATGTTCTTACATTCCAAACATGGAAATACACATAAATCTTGAATCAAGCTTAATTGAAGAGCTAGGGGGTTTAGGAAGATTACCTTTAAACCTTGAGAATGGATTCTAGGTTTTGGATCAAAGATTTCCTCCTCCCTTTTTCTTCCTCAAAATCCGACCACCCCTCTTTCTCTCTTTCTCTTTTTTTTTTTTTCTTTTTTTCTCTCTTCTCTTAGGGTTCGGCTCCTAAAGGGGTGAACTAGAAAGAAAGCTAGAAAAGTATGGGTTGAATTAAATGGTCCAAAAAGTGAACCAACTTCACCTATTTATAGGTGGAAATTCCAAATTTTCCACCATTATTTTTATTTCACAAATTCCTCTTGAATTTACATCTTTGCCCTTAAAACAAATGTTTTTCCTCCCTTATGCCTAGGATGGCCGGCCATATGGCTTTCTTGGAGACCAAGTTACTTGTTCACCAAGGTAAGTGCTTACTTATCTCACTTTGTTTACCTCACCAAGCTTAACTTACCAAGATAATTGCCTGTTCTCCAAGGCAATTACTTGCTCACCAAGCAAGTACGTGCTTACCTCAGCAAGGCAATTGTTTGCTTACCTCACCTTGCTTACCTCAGCGAGGCAATTGCTTGTTCATCAAGCATCCAATGACAACCGGCCATGTGTTGGCTTGAACCAACCAAAAATATTTTCATACTTATTTCTAACTTAATTGCTTGTTTCAATGTAACCAAGCTTCTAACTAATCATTGGCCTAGTTGGAGGCTTGGTTAGGAATATCCATAATTTCCCTAAATAAATAATTACATACTTATTTATCATTGCTTACTTTTCCTAAAATTACATTTTGGCTCCTAAGGACAAAATATTTGCACTCTAGTCCCTGAAGGTGGCCGGCTATGGTGGAGCCACTTAGTTTCCAATCCATGCATAATTATCCACTTGATTTCAAAAATCCCTTAATATAAATATGAAGTCCATTTCCTTACTAACTCAAATAACATTAATACTGTTTTTCACTAAAAACAGTAAAAACAGTATTGTCATACTGGATTGTAGTCCAAAATTCATCTGCGTAAAATTGGACTACGTATAAATTTTTCTTACGACTTAGAGCTACTTAGCTCTTATTGTCCTAAATAAGGTGCTTGCTTTTTCTAGAGCGGTCTTGAACTGTATTCTTGCTATTCCATCTGTGATGACGGTTTTTTGCAGTATAATTTCCATACTGTTGATTACACTACAGTACTGTCTTAGTCAAACTTAAGGTCAACCTGGTCAAACTTTGACCGGAATAAAAATCATAAATTCCTATTCTGTCCTTTTTTCAAAAGGCTTCATGCTTGACTAAGTAAACTATTATTGAGTCTCGTAATTAATTAACTAAGAACTCAACATATATCAATATTCCATTTAGATCATGAGCTTTGTATCGACATACATGATTCAATCTTAGCTTCTCCTTGTATCTAAGGAAATCACAAATCATCAAAATTTCGAGTTATTACATGTGCTCTACACATATGTCCCAATCCTACATAATCACATAATGAATAGTGCACTCATTAAATGTCAATCTACGTTAACGGTTCGGATAAAACCGTTGCATTCCTAATGGAAATGAAATCTACTAGTAATATTCAATTAAAGATATAATTATGTGATCAATTAAATAATTGGTTATTTATTTAGGATCATTGCAGATTATTATTCATAAATATTATCCTTTTGTATATAACACTTATATACAATATTTAAGGTCACATAAATAATCTTCAAGTTATATGATATTTATCAAGTATTAAACATACATGTATATAAAAGTATAACAAAATAAAACATTTATTTATATAACTCGCCACAAAGTTATAATACCATATGCTTTATGGGCACCAATCCCAACAACAATAACACACCATTTATTACATAATTTTTCCCCGTGAATTCAGGCTAAACACATTCAACATATATGACAATGAACTGCAACAATAACACACTTTTATTTATTTTTTCTGACTGCAGTTTTGTAATTTTCAACTCTAACATACAATAAAAATCACCCAAATAAACAACACAAGGGCATCCATCCTTACAGTAAACTAAGACAGAAGCGCCATTCTTCGACCTCTTCTGTCCGGCTGTAGACAGAAGATTATTCAAGCAACAGCTAGCTTTTCGGCATCAACTTCATAAGCCCAGCAAGGTTTATTCCATGTTTTGCCGTTCTTAACTGGGTACGTAGCATCCATTACGATTCCACATCTTCCGGCTGGTTGAGCCACATTTCTCTGAAGTTTCTTGTATCCTCGCTCACCCCAATTAGTGCCCCATGAGTTCCTCACAAGCCAGTAATCCACACCGTTCTCTGTGCTGTACCCAATCACCACCACGGCGTGGCAAGGGCCCCTCCGCTTGGACCAGTGAAAACACCCTAGTATGGATTAAAAGAGAAAGAATAAGGTACAAACTACCTTCATATTTATTTCTAACTTAAACTTACGGTGACGTTGTATCATGTGTAGTACTCAATTGAAAAAATGATTCATTTTTCGTACCGAACAAGTATAAATATAGCGCGACTCTTTAAGAACTATTTCAATTTAAACATAAAATTAAGGTCGATGAATCTTATCCAATCCAATCAAAATCACATGATGTCATTCCATGTAAAATAAAGAAATGAACACTAGTCTTATCTTCTTATTATAGTTCGTGCATTTCAAAGAATTTAAAATGAAAATTTTATGTTATTCTCTTAATATTAATTTTAAATGACACAGTAAATGAAGTAGGCACGAAAATGGAGTTTGTTAAAGGCTTACATATTTATATAGGAGGCTTCAATTGCAACGCTCACAGGCTGATTAGCCACGGCCTTCTTCAACGCATTCTCATCATTTCTCGGAACATATTCGTAGCTATCAATGGTCGCAACCGTCTTGCTGTTGCTGGCCTGCAACAACATCACCTGATTAAAATCCAATCCAATCATGACTAATATCCGAGGACTAGCACGTGAATCAGTGGCCGCGGCCCAAATTTCCCTGGATCTTCTTTTCCCTTAAGTCAAAACCTGCAGCGACTTAAAGTGGACGTGTAATCTGTAACACAAAATGTATCGGACTTACCAGATTGTAGTTACACCGGCCTTTGTAGCCTAAAGGCAACAAATTGTTGCTTCGAGTAGAATCGATTTTTTTTTTTTTTTTTTGGGTTTCCTGCTTTAATTTTCTACTTCTATTTTTTCGTAGGCACAAAGTGTTGGTCACTAGATTTAGTTCTTGCACTTTTAACTGTGTTTGGGCCTAGATGAAATCATCAGTCCAGGCCCTTTAACTCCAAGGCCCATTTTTCTCATTTTCTTTTAGCCATTTTTTACATCTTTTCATGGGAATTTATTTTATTTATGATTTTATTCCGAATGTAAGTTGTCAAATTCCTTTCAATAAATATTTTCAATAAGCATGATTAACCGATCAACCATTTATCATTCAACTACCTTTTACAAAAAAATTAAAAGATTAACCCCCCTTCAATTACTAATTAATAAAATGAGGTACAGAAAATTTACCCTAGGATTTGCTATTTTACTACTTTCAAAATGACAATCTAGAGGGAGAAAATAATAAATTTGTCATGGATTAAGAGTATTATAATACATATTTAATAGGTCGACTGTTCGAGAAATAGTTCAAAAACGTTTAGAGTTTGGAAATTGGAATGAGATTGATAAACGAACAGGAACAAACGACAAGTGAAAACCACAAGTCCACTATTCTCTCCCCACCAGTTGATAAACAAACATGATCAAAAAAATTTATGACAATTAATGAGCATTGAATTTAGAAAGCTCATTAAATATGATTTTTGGTCGGTAACTAGTTTTTAACCTGCATATATCACTTTTTTAAAAACTTTTTTTTTTGGTTATTTAAATGAAATCTAAATGAAAGATTAAATTTTTGTTTTTGAATCTCATTCCTTACTTCATTTCCATTATGGATTCCCATTCCTTCGTTTTTAAATCTCATTTCCAGTCCCGACTCCACTTATCCCCAATTTTATTGACTCTTCATTTGTTCTTGTTTTATTTCCTTTTTAATAAATTATTTTTTTTTCTTTTTGGTAAGCATTTTATTTCAGATTTTTTCTCTATCTATCACTCCTTTATTTTCATTAATACCGATAAAAAGAAAAAAGAAAAAAAAAATCGCATGATTCCATTTCTTAAAATAATAATAATAATAACAATAATAATAACCAAGCTCTATTTAGATTTCCAAAACCGACGAACTTCTCAACCAAACCTCCACTATCCCCACTACCATCACTTATCCCAGTCTATTACTGATCTTTTGCACAGAATCTCTATTTGAGAAAGTTTCCGTACAAGTCTCACTCATAGAGATTGGTTCAAAATCCCAGAATTCTTTAGTTGTTGATGTCCTCTCTTATATTCCCCTAAGGTTGGAATATAAAGATGGCAGTGATGTTTTTCTTTTTGAGAAATAATAATAATAATAACGAATAAATTAAAAATTTGTAGAAAAATATTATGGACACCCCGGTTTTAACTTTGAGGAGGGTGATGACTAATGACTACATGTATACCAATTTTACCTGTAACCATACTTGATTACAAAAAAGAGTATCCGTTGAAGGCTCTTTCATATATATATATATATATATATATATATTTACGTATAAAAGAAACTCTGAAATGAAAAGAAGGAAAGGAAAGAAAGAAAGAGCTAACCGCATTATCCTTGATTTCTGATGGGATTAACAGCGCCGCGAGTCCTCCAATCGACAGTCTCCGGCAACGACTCGGCGGTGTGTGGTGCGTACCTGCTGCTGGCGACCTTAGTCTTTGGCTCGGGGTCGGACCTGGTCCCCAACATCTTGCGGCGGTACTACTCGTTGGTCATGTCAGCAAACCTGTTCATCCCGACCTTCGACGTCCTGTTCTGTACGGCGTTGTGTTCGTCGACGAAACTAAGGTTGCCCTTGAAGATCTCGAACCTTGTCTCCTCTTCTCCCAGATTGTTGTAGGCTCTCCCGTGCGTCGCCATCCACTTCACGAACATCCCCCTCACCTCCGCATCGGTTCTCGAGCTCGTTAATGGCGGATATGACAGAGCAAAGCAGAGGACGATCGTCAGGATGGTCCTGACTACGGTGAGAGCCATGGCTTAAACAAAAAGAAGAAGAACGAAAAAAAAAAAAAAAAAAAGAAGTAGAAGAATGGTGATGATGATTTTGATGGAGGAGGGGTTGTGATGGGGGGGTTTATATAGGGGAATGGAGGGAAACTTTTCTCTGTCTCTCTCTTTTAACACGATGAATAAGTGGTGGAATAATTGTAAAGAAAGAGGGATATGGGTTTAAACCAGTGATGAAAATATCAATGTTAGCATAAATATGGAGGGTCCCGATTTACAGAAATATCGATGGATAATGTTAAAATCGATATCGATATTGATAAAAACAAATAATAAAAGTTAATACTCTCTTTTATATTTTACTCGTTTATATTCGTGCAAAGCATGTGTTATATACATATTATAGTAAGTAATATTGTAGATTTTATAATTAATATAGATTGATAAAAACTATCTAATGTCTTTAGTTTAGTATACATGTACAAATCTAAAGTTAAAATAATTAGTAACTAATATTTTTTAGAGTGAGTTTTATAAATAATAATAATAATAATAATAATAGTTCTAAACATCTCATAATCTCGCCGCGGAAAAGCAAAACAATAACAACTGCAATTTTGGTAAGAAAATATCAATTTCCTCTAATTCTCTATATACACACGTTTTAAGGTATTTTCCATGCTTGTGTGCATGAAAGAATTATATGAAACAAAGATGTCGGTGTCGTTGTATTTTTGCCTTAGAGAGAGAAAAAAGTACATATAGAGAGAGAGTGTGAGAGTGAGAGATTAATGCATATTGATTACTTAAGTAAAGGATTGTGCAAACAAGTCTAATTGCTTATAAAAATATGAATTTCCCAAGCAAAAATATGATTCTCCCACAATTATTTTAAATGATTAAAAACTGAACAACACACGAACACACTTGTAAGTATTGTTTAATTGCAAAAGAGTTGTCTTAAACAGTTGTAACCAAATGAATAACAGATTATGAATGATTAAAACCTTTCATAAAATAAAGTCATTTTGAACGGTTGCAATCAAAAGATGAATAGATTGTAAATGGTAAAAACTTTTATAAAATAGACCCCTTTCAATGAGAGGTTACAATAATAAAATATGATGCGATACATATAATAGAGCAATTAATTGAACTTATAGACACCGTTTTAGACGATCTAGGATGAGTAGTAATACATGCCACAACCTGCGCTTTTGGTATTGTTAGGATATCACGCAATTTGTGAGCATAAATTCAATTGATCTAATACAATTGTTCAATTGCATAATAAAGACGGTGTTGGGAACTATGAACATAACTTCAAGCTCCAATAAATTTGATAATTAATCAAACTCTTTAATTAATTTTTCAAATTTATTAATTCTAAAGTTACTCTACTAAAAACTTGGAACTGCACTCTTGAAATTATATATATAAAATTACTCAAAGAATAGAATCGTCCATTTAATATTGTCATTGCATATAAATTGATCCACCATAAACAATACATAATTAGAGCTAGATAAAATCCATTAATCTCTTTAATTACAAATATTACAGATATTGTCCGGAAAGTGTCGCTATTTCATGGATATTCCAACGAGAAATATCTTTACTCATGTATTTGTATTTAAGGTCTCCATTTACAGATAATTTTGAGTAAATATCAATTACATTGTTGACATTTTCATTATTGGTTTCAACTGGCACCAAGAGATGCAGAGAATGGCACAATGCTACTTCAATTATCGTCATTAGCGACAACAAAATATGACACAATGCTACTTCAATTATCGTCATTAGCGACAACAAAATATGACACAATGCTACTACAATTATCGTCATTAGCGACAACAAAATGTTGTCTCAAATATAAAATAAAAAGGTATTATTTATGCCAATAAAAAGAAGACAATATCTTATTTGTTTGTAATTTGATTTGATACAATTGAATGGATTTTAAAAATTTACACCTAGGATCTCACATATTTATTACCTAAAATAACTAATATGAACAATGAACAATCTATTGGCAATAACTATCTATGGGGTTCTGTCAAAACTTTCATACAATGAACAATTCTCGCATGGCGGTAGAACCTTTAAGGCTTCTCAATCCAAGCCCTTTCACACTATTCTCTTCACATTATAGCAAGCAGTGTGTGGGCACCAGCTAATTTTCAATTTGTGCAGTGTTCTCGTTCTAATCCTTAATGGAGGACTTCTCATTATCTCTATAAGACGTGAGACAAGGAATCCTAGATGGAGATTAAAAAGAATCTAACATTGGAGAGACGCATATTGGTCTTTATAAACCACTAGGTCTCGGGTCAGTATGGGTGCAATTAAAATCATCCCTGCACTTAATGAAGGTATACGGGTATTTATATAGCACTAGGTATAGGGTTAGTAGGGGTGTAATTTAAATCACCCCTAGGGTCCTCATAAATTGTTTGTTTGATTGGAGGGAGGAGTGAGGGAGATAAGAGATAAAGGGAGAGGCTCTTTCTTTGGGTCTACCAATTTGAATTTGCTAACTAATAGATGAATTCAATAAATCCTTCCAACTAAAGTAAAAAAGACAATTTAAACATCCAAAATAAATTACAACAAATTATCAAAGGGATAATACATTAATTATCTAAAAAACTATGATCTATCTTTTCAACTTTCCCACCGTCTTATCAAATAACATAAAAGATTTATATAATAATCTTCATCCTTCACATTTCTCATCCTTCCAACCCTCTCCCTCCTTCTTCCCCTCCACCTCACAAACCAAACAAAGCCTTAAGGAAGGAAACGCCCACTCGGGAGTGGGCTTGCATGCGCCTCACTCTCTAAGGAGGGGTGTGTGCGGCACGTGGCACGTGGTGGTGCCACATGTCCTCCTCTGACTACATATTGGAGTACAAGCTCCTTGGAGGGGCCATGTTTTCTGCTTTTATTGGTTGCTTCGTGGCAAGAGTTATAAGCTCCTTTCAATTATTTTCAATCAAGTGTATTGTCTTTAAAATTTTAATATTTATTATTAGAAATTATTATTATACTATAATACTAAAGGAAATGAACTTTTTCACTATTCTTTCTACAGTGTTGCACATTATATTTTTTTTTCCTTCACTTTTCCGTTTCAGCTGCTATAGTTGAGCACAGTAATGCACAGTAAATTTTGGTGTGAAATGATGTTTTTGCCCTTGATTTCCTTCAATCGGTTAAGCTCCCCACCTTAAATGGACGGTTTTACCCTCATTTTGTAATTTTCTACTCAATGGAAGTCAGATCAAAAAACATTTATCATTAGTAAAAATTATGGATTACACGACGGTTATATACCGTCGTGCAAAGTTTACACGATGATTGTCTAACCGTCGTGTAATCCAGTGTCGTGGAAGATACCACGACGGTTCCATAGCCGTCGTGGTATCTCAATATTACACGACGGATACCACGACGGTGAACCGTCGTTGAATCAAGAAATACAGTAGCAAACGCTGCAAATTGAGAACTTTACACGACGGTTTGCCTTCAAAACCGTCGTGTAATCACTACATTACACGACGGTTTTGAGCAAAACCGTCATGTAATGGTACACATTACACTAGAATCAAATTTCATATGATTATCCAAAACAAAAATCCATTTTGGCATTTCATCGACCATGTGGTGGGTGGATAAAAATCATATTAAAAAATGTGTGTAAAGTGCTAAAACCGTGCACAAAACATTCATCTCTAAAGAGCAACAATAAAAAAAAAAAAAAACATTCAAACAATACTACAAATTACACTCCACGCAAGTTATTAAAGTATTATGTGTTCGTAGTTTTGTTAGAAAACAAGAAATTGAGCAATATGGAAGTCACCTTACTTTTCTTTAAAGAAAAATAGTCATGGCCTTGATGGGAACACCGGGAGAGAGAGGTGGTGGCGATGGGGGAAAAAAACCGGGGCCATGGCGGCGGTTTGGGACAAGTTTGAAGTGACAGCGGCGGTGTGACCGGATTTTAAGTTGGGGGGGAGGGCACGGGCGAAGGAGGTGGGGAGGAGAAAAGTTTGAGTTGTCTAAAGGGTTGAAGATAAAAATGATGATAAATGAAGAGAAAAGTGTATTTAAGTAATGGGTTTTCGTGCGAATTTCAAAGCATGAAATTTGAAAATTTTGAAAATTTTCAAAGGATTACACAACGGTTTTACTTAAAACCATCGTGTAATCTTAGGATTGCATGACAGTTTTTAGAACCGTCGTATAATCCTTTTTTTTTTAATTTAAAAATTTTAAAAATTTTCGAAGGATTACACGACGGTCCTAAGGACCGTCGTGTAATCTTTTTTTTTTTAATTTTGAAAATTTTCAGAGGATTACATGACGATTTTGCTCAAAACCGTCGTGTAAAAAAAAGGATTACACGACGGTTATAAAAACCGTCGTGCAATCCTTTTTTTTTTTTTTAATTTTGAAATACTACCGGATTACACGACGGTTCATCAAAACCGTCGTGTAATCCGGATTACACGACGGTTTAGTCAAACCATCGTGTAATCCTTTGTTTACACGACGGTTAAAACCGTCGTGTAATCCTGTATAAAACGACGGTTTCATAAAAACCGTCGTGTATTTTCCATCGTGTAAGCCAACTTTTATAGTAGTGTATTGTGCATAAAAAAAAAAAAAAAAAAAAGAGAGAGACGATAAAGCTCAGCCGATGGCCACGATCTCAGAAGCACCTTAACAATCAAAAGCATCTTTGAATCCAACAATGGCCATTCAAAAGGAACATCTTTTCCAATCAAAAGCATCTCTGATTCAAATTCTATTTTGATTGAAATATACCCACCACTTGAATCAATGTAAAATCAGAAGAGTACCTTTACAATCAAAGCTTGATTTGGAATGCACAACAGGGATTTGGTATTATATGAGAAGGAGAAAACCAAACAAGCCGGTAAGTCATAAAAAAATTAAATTAAAAAAAAAAGAATAATTTCGGCTCACCTTGGCCGGCAAAAGCGCTGGGCTTGCGAACTCATGGCGGTGGAACGGCCCTTGCAACGGTGCTCGCGACGGAGGATAACTCCGATGTTACAGTCTAGGCTTGCAACACCCACGAAGATCTCCGCTTGGGCTGGCCGCGACGGCGGGGGTGTTTGCCGTTGATGTGGGAGAAGAGGGATGAGACTTGAGAGTGCTTTTTTTTTTTTTTAATATTTATTTCTAAGGATGTTTTTCTTACGTTTTTACTCTCTCTCTCTCTCTCTTTTTAGAAAGTCAAAATTTTTAAGGTTAGTTTAATATATTTATTAAAAGAAAAATATTAGAGATCGATATTAATTTTTTCGTATTAATGTATATTGTATATGAGTTATTATTTTTTTATTCGTAAATGTTTAAGAGCCCGTTTGAATCACGAGACTGTAACGAAAATTTATATATACTAAAGGAGTGTCATAATTCACTATTTAGTGAATACTGACTTTTTTTTTTTTTTTTGCTTTCACTGAATAGTTTTTTTTTTTTTTTTTTTTTTGCTACGGTTGTTGTTGTTGTTGTTTTTTTTTTTTTTTTTTTTTTTTTTTTTTTTTTTTACTTTTGCTGTTTTGCTTTACTGTTCATTGAATAATATTTTTTTTGAAACTTTTGCTGCTTTTCTACAGTTGTTTTTTTTTTTTTTTTTTTTTTAACTTTGTTGTTTTGCTACAATAAAAGGATGCAATATTTTACTGTTTAATAAACAATGATTTTTGTTTTTTATTTTTTTTATTTTTGTTGCTTTTGCTGTACAGTTTCTTTTATACAGTAATACACAATAGCTGCTTTTTCTACATTAAACTGTCAATTTTGCCCCTATCCTATGTGCTGATTTTGGCTTATCTACAGTGAAAGAACGGTTTTGTTCTCACATATTTTTACTGTTTTGTCTACAGTGCAGAGACTTTTTTGCCCCTCTGATTTAGTTGGTTTTCCTTAATTTACAATGATTTGAAATTTTTACCCATATTATGCAGAAATTGCTGGCTGCCCATACAATATAATTACCGTTCTACGCTTCTTTTTTAATTCCTTTTCTTTTTCCTATAGTGTGTTGCCGGTTTTACCTCTATTAGAGTTTGTTTTTTTTTTCTTAATATTATTTTTGCCTTTTTTTACGCTAAATTTTAGACATTAGATTCTGATATATTGTTGTATTGTGTTTTTGCTCACTTTGTCTTTTTTTTATTTTTAAACGATTTTTTACTTTAAATTTTTTATCTTTATTTTGGATTTTTTGTGTGTCTTTTTTGTTTTTATTGTTATATTTTTTAAAAGACCCCTTTTGTTGAAGAATTCTGTATGCAATTTTTTTTTTGTTTATTTTGTTTTATATTTTAAAAATCATTTTGTTTTAAGTTTTTACATGTATATAACCTGATAAAAAAATTTTTATTATTTTTTTAAAACAGTAAAAAAAGGAGAAAATGGGATATGTATTTTATTTTGTTATAATGTTTTTGTTAAGGTTTGTTTTTTCCGATTCTTTTGAGTTTAAAGATTTTTGTTATTGTTTTTTTGTTTTCTGCTTTATTTTTGTTTTAATTTTTTTCTTTAAATGAGTATAAGTAAAGAAAATTTTTTTTCTTTTTTGCTTTTATTTTCGTTTTTATTATTATTAGTACTATTGTCATTTTGATTTTGCATCTTCACTGTTGAGAGAGATTTTGAGAAGAATTATACTTATTATAATTATAATATTTATCTTAACAAACTGTTTTTATCATATAATACTCAGTTTTTTTATTTATTTTTTTCTTTCTTTTCCGTGCAATGCACTGATATTAAACTCGTATATACTAAAAGAGTGTTAACTTTCACTGTTTATTAAACAGTGTTTTTTTTACTTTTGTTTTTTGTTTTTGTTTTTTTTTTTACTTTTGCTACTGTTTTTTTTTTTTTTTTTTTTACTTTTTGCTGCTGCTGTTGTTGTTTTTTTTTTTTAACTTTTGCTGTAGTAGTTGTTTTTTTTTTATT